>QRFB01000676.1:2781-32869 GCA_008931105.1 Oenanthe javanica
TTTACCCTTGCGGGTGGAGCTATATCCTGGAAGTCTGCTAAAAAGACTATTGTAACTCGGTCTACTTTTGAGGCTGAGTTATGTGCATTAGATGCCACGGGGATGGAGGCTGAATGGTTGCATGGACTTATGTCTGTAATTCTTGTAATAAGCCAACCGCTTCCTGCTCTTGCTGTTCATTGTGATAGTCGTGCAACTATCGATAAGATAAACAGTAAGAAGTATAATGTGAATACCAAAAGACACGTCCAAGTTAGACTAAAGTCTATAAGGGGTTTGGTGTCTGATAGGATCATTGCTATTGAGTTTATTGGAACTCAAGACAACCTGGCTGATCCTTTGACTAAGGGACTTGAGCATGCTGTTGTCCTTAAGTCGAGGTTGGGGATGGGACTGACAACCCATTTTGAGTCATCAACAGCGGGAACCCAATACACCTGAGAGGAGATCCCTCGAAGTGTATTCAATGTGGTAATAACAAGTTGTGAGGGTGATTCGGTAGTACCTCTACTACAAATATCTAGATACTCACGTATCTGAGTCTTTTCCCTGTAAACCTCAAGAGGTACTGTAACTGCTAGTTAGCAAGAGTTTTAAGAACTCTGAATGGGGTCAAGTCGTGAGACGAGATGTTGGCAGTACATCTTTGGAGATGCCCAGCTAAGCGAATGTTATTGTTTGGTCGCAATTACAGGATAGGGTTATTCCTCGAAGCATTCGACGAACAGGATCGAGACATGACCATTAACGTCTCAAAGCCGTAGATTAGCACCATAGCCTTTGACTTGTCGTCGTCTATGGAGTGTGGTTACACCAAACGGATAAAGATTCAAGGTGAAACATTCCATCTATATCCGGTAGCCATCGAAGTAGAGGACTTAGGAGGGTTCAAACCTTGACCGGTACCAACTCTGAAAAACAAGTCATGAGTAGAACCTGATATGCATTTCTGTATGGATTTGTGGGGGATTGTTAGAAAATGGAAAGTTTAAGACATATTTTTTATATGTTCTTGATGTAATTTCCGGAAACTAACTGATGGAAGTTGTTCCTTGCTATGAGGACTTAAACTTTCATGTTTGGATCTAAGACATTTTCTTAGTGTAATCCATAAAGAAATTGAGTTGAAGTTGCTTGTTTGAAATGGGTTATGTGGGGTTTGTCCCACATTGAATTTGTAAAGGAAGGATAATAAGTTTATATAGCATCTTGTGTTAGTGTTGTTTACAACTACTAGTGTAAGTAGAATTCTTATGTCACATGATACTATTGAGTACTTTATATCTTTTAATTACAAATTTATTTGATTTATTTATATTGATTATTTAATATTAATATTAAATATATTGAGTAAGGATTATTTAAATAATCAGACTCTATATATATATTGTAATATTAATATTACTTAATCTGAATAATATAAGTAACAAATAAAACCCATCTTGCAAAACTCTATTTTCTTTGAAAAACTCTATATCCCACATCGAGTAGAATAAGAGAAGAGCAACTCAAGATGCCTATATATTGAGGCGTGCACATCTAATTGAGGAGAGCATCTAGCTTGTGTGCCTCTTGCTTGTACCTTGCATAATTAAAAAATAAAATGCATAGGTTGTCGGGCAAAGGTGTGCATCTAGCTTGTGTGCCTCTTGCTTGTACCTTGCATAGTTAAAAATAAATTGCATAGGTTGTCAGGTAAATTGAGGTGTGCCTCTTTCTCCTACCTCGCATATATAAAGTGCATAGGTTTTTTGGGCGAATTAAGGTGCTAGTCGCTGTTGAGTGCTACGTATCTGTGGACGAAGTACTCTGTGTTGTTTTATCCTTGAAGTGATATAGCTGCAACCCAACACAACGTAGTGGGGCAATAATCTCTCCAAGAACAATCAAAACTTCTTGCAAGGCTTGGCGACTCAGCAGTTATTTAGTTCTATCAGTGTATGCGTAAAGATTCTGTTAGAGCTAAGTATTCTATCTTTTCTCTTTTCCTTACAGTTACTAATTTATATGTCTTGTTTTACCTTCGTGCTTTGTTTTGTTAATTGGTTTAATCTGCCTGTTCTTGTTAAATTATTTATATAACTGCCCCATTGTTGTGTGTAGTTTTTAATTACGTCCTAACATACATTACCCAATTTGTTCTTGCATCTTTCCTCTGACTCAATTTCATCATTCTCTAGCTTTAGCTTGGACTGTTTTATACAACATTTATGTTGTCAATCTTGATATAAAAATAATCATATATAATTACCGTAGCCATATAAGAAATAAATATGGAAGATCATAATTCATGCATATAATAGTTAATCCATATAATAAAGCATAACAATATAATCATGCAATTAGAGAATTAACTATAATATAAGGAGAATGGTTTGAGAAAACAAACAGAGATTGGATTTAAACTCGAGTCCATAAAATCTATCTCCTTAAAGTAGTTTCGCCACTCACCGTCTGTGCATAGCGACTTGCCTCTCAAGATAAAATGAGATACAGTACCACCGATAAATCAATGATACTCTCAGCGAACTTGAACTCAGTTAGAAACTATCACCGGAATATTTTGAACTTTAAAACTGAAGAGGTTAAAATTATAGAGAGGGCTATAATTTTCTCAACTTGATAAAACTGAAACCCTAAAACTCTATTTATAAGGAGAGACTCGAATGGGCTTGTTATTCTTTTCAATGTGATACAAGATATTTATAAGAAAAACCATGTAAGATGTTTGTACTACTCTCGATGTGGTACAATTCTCAAATACCACTTTAAAGGATTATACTTTGGAACATCAGTTCTCATTCATCCTTTATCCATTTTGAGCGTGTAAATATGCATTGGAATTCATTTACAAAGTAAAATACGATCCAACAAATACAAAACAGTAACATAGAGAGTTTACCACTCAAATTGAGTCTCAAAATGGTTCATAACTTAGTCTAAAATACTAAGTTTTCCAACAATCCCCCACAAATGAGATTGAAGGTCCAGTAGCACGTACCATATAAACAGACAGACACGGAGCTTGACTCAGTGATAGTTTCCACGGTTAGATATAGCATACGGTAGATGGAGAATGCTCCTTGAACCTCCGCTAGAGTAAGCATACCGACTTTACTGGCAGACAGTAGAAACGATTGTCCTTGAACTGTTTGACCGTTTATGTAAACGACGATATACTTATCATTATAACTTTCCTGACTCGTTCAGTTCTCATGATTATGTCCATTTTGGCCATGGAACATCGTCCTGGTTCTACAGGAGTTTCTAAAGAATTGTGCCTCTCAATTCTCGTTTGAAGTGTCCCCACTTCTCTCCCACATAGGTGATCTTTATCTTATACTTGAACTCCATGTATTCGCCGAAAGATCATTAAAAGCATAAATCTTATCCTCGTACTATACGGGTCTCACTGTTTCCTCATCATAAGAATAGGCCTAGGGTCACCCCAGAGTGATTTGGTCATCATGATTTAATTGGCACATTGAACCTAGTTCTTAGGACCTTCAGTCAGCAAGGTTGGGTGTCCACCATGACACCATTAAGCAATAGGCTAAGGCCCATCCCCTTAGATGATTTTAAAACTATCTCTCATTTTAACCATCTGGTTAGTGGATCCTAACTTTATCATTTGACTTCGGTAGTCAACCCTGATAATTCTCGTTGAGAGTAGTTGCTTAATGGTATTGTGGTTTCGTCATAAAGACGAGACTTACCATTGCATAAGTCATAATGTAATCTTTCAATTGCATATTAATTATAAAATATTATTGCACATTGAAGATACATTTTGTTGTCATTTAGGAATATTCTCTATAAAGTGGCAACTAATTTAGCCTCTTTCCTGCATATATCGTATGCAATAGATTAAACCTTTAGAATTTCCATGATATGCTGCTTTACTAGTGTGAATTGTATTCACTAATGACTTTTAAGTTCTTGAAGTTAAACATCTAGTTTACGTACTATCTCCACATAGTCTGGTTAGATATCTCTTGTAATGCAGCCCAAACTCAAGAGTACGTAACATAACCTTAATTTTCTTGTACTCAATTTTAAATGACTAATTTCCATTATACTCATGCATCTACTCAGTTTACCAACTGTGAAGTCTATGTTTGATTTTGTACAATTTTAAAAGTATAACACACATTCAATCACTCATGAGAGACCATTTTACCTTTATTCTTGGATTCAGGCAAAATCCATATTTACATTATTCTAATTATATTAGAAACCATTTAGTTGATCTTCTCAAGATTTGAGTCATCATCATATGACTTGCATATTATGAGACTGTATAAAATTATTAACCTTCAAGTCTCATCAAACATGATAAAGATGATATTCTCGTCACTACTTTTCGTAATGATCTAGATCATTCACGTGCAACCACAATGAACTTATCATTTCATGTATAAATAGCTCATACACACGTGTCAATTCATTGATTTCCTTTTATCATTTTATAATCCTAACTTTGGCATATTTCACCTTTTGATAATCATTTTATCAACCATTTTTCGAGGCCTCAAATCGTTATTGTCATTACCAATTTTTAGCGTCCCAAAAATTAGCAATTTCAATTTATTTTATTACCAAGTTTAAGCGTCCCTAAACTGGTAATATTCATGCATGTAGGTACCCAATTTGAGTGTCCTCAAACTAGCAACCTTATCATATCAGATGAAGTCATCAGTTTTGATAATATTGTCAATTTTTATGCCATTTTTTTGGTGTTCATTTTGATTCACAAAATTTTTCAACAAATCATAATCTTTCTACTTTCATATTGGTAAAGGAACCCTTAGGTTATCTCATGTAGATTTCATTCAAATCTCTATTTAGAAAGATACATCTCAATGTTCATTTGATGTACTTTTTAATTTCGAACTACAAAAATTTTAAGTATCATCCTGATGAACCTTATTCTCATACAAGATAACATATATCAGAGTATTCTAGGTCTTCACATTGATAGTAATCTTTATTTACCAGTCTGACCAGGTACTCTTTCTTTAACCCGTATTAAAATTCATTTGGGTCTTAATGACATCTCTCTCGCAGAAAGATCCATAACTTTAAAACATGATTCTACACAATAGAACCACTCTCTCTATACCTTTTACGTCCATTTTCTCCATAAAGGATTATATAAAGAGTTCAAATTATTCATATAATATTGTATTCAATTTTCTAGCAACATGATATAAATTTTGACTCATTGACTTCTCAATTTTAGTCAATTTCCCTCTTGATATATTATTTTATCAAAGAATTTTCAGATAAGTATATAGCTTCTTCCAAACTTTTAGATTTATCTTTCAGCAAATCATCAAAGAATATGGACTAAATTTACATGTCCCAAAGATTCCCTCTTGGTGGGTTCATCATCCTCATGTACATCCAAAAAGTCATAAATTCATTTGGACTACTTACAAATATATAAGGAATTACTTAACTCCTAATGTAAGCATTCATATATTATGTAGTTGCATAGTTATGAATCTCATCATTTAGAATCATACGCAAGATAACATTGGACACCACCATCGTCCATGTATCTATCCAAATTCTCTTAATTGATTTTGGAACTTCATGTACTTTTCCAAGTAATAGTATCAAGACATCTTCAAGATACCCCCACATTACATTCCACTACATTTCAGTATTCATAGAAAATTTAATAATTTTCTCTTGAAGATACCCTCATACTTTTAGGATTTCTAAAATGTGTCATTACATTCTAGAGTCATAAGAAATTTTATTATTTCCTTTCATGGTATCTTATTTTAGAATAATTAGTCATTAGGTGACTAAAATTCTCGTATTCAGTGATAGTCTGAATTAATCAATTTTACTTTCACATCTTCCTTAGATTGTGATTCAAATCTACAAATACTCCATTTCACTAATACGAGTAATTTGTAGTATCCTTTATGAATACATCTACTTTGTGAATAAATTTTACTCAGTAATTATTCACTACAAGAGTCATTCTTTACCATCTCAATTATCGAATTAAGTTGGTTTTTAACTTCGAGTTTATAGAGTTTAAATTTTTCTATATAACGTCATTCTTACTTTTTAATGAATACACATAATAAATGTATTACTGTCATTCTATAAAGTAATCACAATTTATTACTACCTCTCGTTAGAGCATGTTTCATCATCATTCATTAATAATCTCAAAAGATTTTAACATAATCATGTTGAACAATATTTAATTGTTCTTATCATTAAAATTTAACCATTGAATTTCTCAAAAAATTCAGCATGATTCACAAGTACCAAAATTTCAATACATCAGGCAAACTGGTATGCAAAAAGGAACATAAGCCTTCAATAATCCACATTCAGTGATTCTCAATCAATTGATGCGTTATGATTAACAATATTTTAGATTTTTCCAAATTTTCAGCATACATAGCTGATAACAATATTGCAGTATAAGGTATCACATGGACTACCATAATAGGCTCGTGTGTCACTACCGCAATAATATAGACACCAACACGAGAAATAATAGGTTTACTAGAAGAACAAATCCAACGAGAAAATTATAAGTCTCATGCCAACCCCATAACCAGTACTCATAATGTACAAGGTCCGTTGGGTTTTTAACGTTATTAATATCCACAAAATATTTAGTTCAAGTAAACTCATTCTCACATATTCCATTAAAAAAATAACCAAAATAACTAATTAAACAATTAGCTTAATTAGAAGGTTATAATAATCACATAAGATATTCAGGTCAATATGTCTCTGAATCAATCAACCAATATGAAAGCTCATGTTTAACCAACTAAAGAAGTCAAGATAGATCATACAAAAATCACATATAAACTTCATACTTGCAGAACATACACATTTATGGAAAATTAATTATATTCCCATGACATATCATAACTTTTACTAAGCTATATCCAAAAAAATTTCCAAGTCTCATCACTTATATTGTTCATCAAATATTTATAGACATTAATAAAATTAGGAAATAAACTATTAACATCTCATCACTTAAACTATGTCAATTTCCAATCTCAAAATTTATCATTGCATATTAAACATATATATACACAAATGACATGTCATAATCCCCAATCAATAAATAATAAATTATCAAAACTTTCACCATGGGACAATGAATGGATAACATACTATATGACATCAGTTGAATATACAACATAAATCAATAATCAATTTATAAATCAAGAGATGCATGTAAGTAAGCCATTGAAAATGAGTGAACCAACTTCNCAAAATTTTCCAAGTCTCATCACTTATATTGTTCATCAAATATTTATAGACATTAATAAAATTAGGAAATAAACTATTAACATCTCATGACTTAAACTATGTCAATTTCCAATCTCAAAATGTATCATTGCGTATTAAACATATATATACACAAATGACATGTCATAATCCCTAATCAATAAATAATAAATTATCAAAACCTTCACCATGGGACAATGAATGGATGACATACTATATGACATCAGTTGAATATACAACATAAATCAATAATCAATTTATAAATCAAGAGATGCATGTAAGTAAGCCATTGAAAATGAGTGAACCAACTTCCCACAATTAAAGAATGGTCACACTAAAATATATAAACATAATTGATTTCCATTTATCTCAGTTTTCCAAAACAAATCAACATGGCATATGTATAAACATGTATAGATATTTATAATAGCCAAAAGTCCACCATCTCTATATCTCAATGACTTATCAATGTCATAAAATAAAATTAATAATCATGTACACCATATTTTATGACATAAAGGTGCAAATACACCATAAACAATCTCAAGATTTAACCATACATCGATATAAAGATAATCCACAAAAGTAATTAAATTTTTTTGCATGTTCTTGGAATCAAAAGATAAACCAGATAACAATCATGATGGAGTACAAATTTGACATATAAAACTGCTTTAAGATTGTTGTCAATCTTCATATAAAAATAATCATATATAATTACCGTAGCCATATAAGAAACAAATATGGAAGATCATAATTCATGCATATAATAGTTAATCCATATAACAAAGTATAACAATACAATCACGTAATTAGAGAATTAACTATAATATAAGGAAAAGGGTTTGAGAAAACAAATAGAGATTGGATTTAATCTCGAGTCCAGAAAATTTGTTTCCTTAAAACAGTTTCACCCATCACCGTCTGTGCATAACGACTTGCCTCCCAGGGTAAAATAAGATACAGTACCACCGATAAATCAACGATACTCTCAGCGAACTTGAACTGAGTTAGAAACTATCACTGAAATATTTTGAACTTTAAAACCGAAGTGGTTAAAATTATAGAGAGGGTTATAATTTTCTCAACTTAATAAAACTGAAACCCCTCGAATGGGATTGTTATTATTTTCAATGTGGTACAATGTATTTATAAGAAAAATCAAGGAATAGGTTTGTACTACTTTCGATGTGGCACAATTCTCAAATACAACTTTTAAAGGTTATACTTTGGAACATCAGTTTTCATTCACCCTTTATCCATTTTGAGCGTGTAAATATGCGTTAGAATTCATTTACAAAGTAGAATACGATCCAACAAATACACAACAGTAACATATAAATAACATATAGAGTTTACCACTCAAATTGAGTCTTAAAATGGTTCACAACTTGTCTAAAATACTAAGTTTTTCCCATAATTTCTACTACCAGTTCTCATTTTCATGCATTGTCAAGCACTTTTTGCAGTATGAGATTGCATACATTTACCAAATTCTCACACTGTCAAGGTCAATATGCATGCAAAATAGTGCTGCTACATTATGAAGTACAAACCTATAACACTCCATCCCCCAAATACAGATCTTATTGTCCAATTGTTGATGCCATCAATTATCTTTCTGAGCAGGCATATATACTTAAGGTGGTAGATACTAGTCCAATAAAAGAAATTTTTAACACATTGCCTGGAAATGGGAGCGACCCAAAGTTTTGGAATAGAACTTACTACTTAAACTATAAAAGAATGATCAAGAAACTTGTTGTTTTGGCGAAAAGATATATCAGAAGTTTAGTGCTAAGTTAAAATCGAATAAATGGTGGAAACCTATAAGAGTATGCATTTTAAAGTATTTCACAAAAAGTAAGTTATATCAGCCAGTACTGGAACACCTAGAGGTGATTTCTAATAATGAGGAATGATAAAAAATCATAATGTTCTGCACAAATATGATGCATGTGCTGGCTAAAAGTCTACATGTTAATTTTTAACATGAAACACTGCAACTGGTATGAAAAGTACACCATGTCTATATTGATGTGCTGTAGATGATTCATGGATTAAAGTTCTTACTATAGATATGGGGTTTCAAGTAATCATAGTAATCACCAGCTTACAATAGTGAGAAAGTAGATGCGAAGACTCTAAAATTTTTTCAAAAAGAGTTTAATGAGCATACTTCTTATTTGATGGCCTATCTTGTGGGGCAACATGACGATCGTGTCCAGTGTCCTACAAATTTGCATTTAACAAAGGTTTAGAACAATCCTTTATTATACATGTAGATATATGTAGAAAACCGAGTACCTCTGATAGATGGAACATATGGAATTCTGATACAATGCTCCTTGAGGTAGCAACATGCTATGAACACGAACTTAAAAGACAACTATTTTATAGTTTTGTTGATGCTCAGTTTGCTGTATAGTTCTATCTAAAAAAACATCCTAACCGGATCAAGATATTTACTATAAATTTATACGTGTCTCATGTATTTGAAAATCATGTGAGTGCAGAATAACTTGTAAGACAAATGATGCGAGAATANCAGTGCTAGGGCTGAAAATGAATCCGAGTAATCCAGATTAGAACCTAGATTCGACTCGTCAAAAATGAATATAATTCGTATTCGTATAAAAAATGAGCGAATTCGAATCTTATTTTATAATTTGAACAAATACCAAGTCAGATCTTACCNAGTTAGCTATGGAATAAGAATCTATCACACTTAATATTTGAGATGATGGATTCTTTGATAAAGATGAAATTGGTGAAGGAACTGTTTCATGTGGAATTCTATCCAGAAGGACATTTTGAAGTATGTCTTATAGGGAAGTCGATGAAAACATCACACTNTGAACAAATACCAAGTCAGATCTTACCACTCTGATATTCGGTCATATTTATTTTGGGTAATTCAAATAATTTTAGAGTAGTTGAATACATATATATTATACCTATTCGACTTAAATTTGTAAGTTACATATATTATTATATACAATATATAATATTTATATTAAAATAATACTCTACTAAGTGATCACACTTTAATTTTTAGTGAATTTTATTCAAGTATTCTTAATTTTATAAAATTACTATATATGAATTCGAATTCGAATACATTAAAATGAGTAGTTTGGTATCTATTCGAGTCGAGCCGAATCAAATACGAATATTGATATTCGAACTCGAGTCGAATATGAACAAAATATTAATATTTTAATTCGAATCCGGACCCAATCTGAATGAATAACTATAAATTCAAGCTGAATCTGATCATACTACTATTCACATTTATTCGACTCAATTTCACCCCTACGGCCAGCACCGCCCCTGATTCTTACCGTAGGGAGATCAATTAGCGTTCACCGTAATATATGTTTGGATCAGAAATAAGTCAAGAAGAATTAATGCTTTTAGAAAATTATTGAATATTTGTAAATCTACTTGACACCTATCACATTTGTGTAGAATGGTTAAGTAAATAATACTGAATTCTCTAATATGCATAACATGCCTGAATTTCATAATTCTTATCTATAATGCATTGAAGCTGAATGTTACCATGTGTTCTTATTTTCATGTTTGTTTATTTATATTTGAAAATGCATATCTTAGGACTTGCATACTCTTAAGCAAAACATGTATAATAATCACAATAGGGTTAAGATTGCTAGTCCATCTAGAGTTAGGATGGAATCACGAATCTCATAGCCTTAAGACTACCTTGTCAAGACTGCTGCAAATGAGAAGTGATTAGTCAAAGATAAGTTTGTGCATGTTAAGGCTGAAGCTGTTGTTATCTCCGTTAAAAGTAATATTTCTAACCCATCTGGACTCAATTGAAGTTGAGTACCAAAAAGTTTAATCATTTGTGATTGCAGATTATGTAACAAAAGACAAAAGTTATGTGATTTCGTGACATTTATTGTTCAAGGCATATAACTAGCATTAAAGCTCTCCTGTCACAGTTGGTTGAGAAAGCATGTCCAATGGTAACCTTTAGCGATGACAATAAAGGATGTACAAGGGATTTGGCTATCATGATTTTGGTATTGTCATCACTGAAAATATATTTCTTGTGGAAGGTCTTAAACACCATCTACAGAGCACTAAGGAATTCTTTGTCAAGGGTTTTCTAGGAAAAACATTGAAAATGAAACGTGCTTGATTTCAAGAAAGAAAGATGGAAGCTCACTTAACTAGGAGTGATGAATTTTATTCGTAGTTAACATGGATTCAATATGCAAAGGTGAAGTGAACTTTTCAGGAAAGCTTCGTCAATGAGAGTTAGCTATGGAATAAGAATCTATCACACTTAATATTTGAGATGATGGATTCTTTGATAAAGATGAAATTGGTGAAGGAACTGTTTCATGTGGAATTCTATCCAGAAGGACATTTTGAAGTATGTCTTATAGGGAAGTCGATGAAAACATCATACTGAAGCAAGTTATGTCAAGAAAAAAACATGTTTAGTGGTGGATGTTGACAACCCTAGTTACAATTTGGTGTTGTTCTTGCATTCAACAGATGATGTATCCAAATGGTGATGAATTACATTAGGAATATCAAGTTGGAAGCAAAGCAAGCTGTGAGAACTTTGAAGTCAGATGATGGAATTAAATTTCATGAATGAAGTTTTAAATGAATTTTGCATTTATAAAGGTACTTTGAAGCTAAATCAATTAACACAACATGCTGCATTATTCAACAAATATCATGAAAAGACATCTTATGAGTTAATTACCAACCAGAAGTAGGCACTGAAGCTCTTTCATGTGTTTGGAAGAAATTGATATTTATTGAATATTTATATGAGTAACTTGGCAAGATTATAGTTAAGGCTCATGGGAAAATTTCTCATCGGCTACTCATTGAAGTCGAAAGCTTTCAAGGCATATGTGATGTAAAACCAGAACGTGATTGAAAGTCTAAATGTATCGTCCTACTACACCAAGATCCCGAGCAAAGTATTCATCCTTCTCCAACACAGAAATTTTCACACCTGAATCTTTCTGGCCCATAGTGACTTGTTCTTGACCTTAAACTTTCTGTATGTTGAAAGCATGGCTCTGATACCTATTGTTATTTTTTAAAACAATGTCACTATAATTTGTAGAAGGGGGTTGAATATAAATTATTAAAAAAAATTATGTTTTAGTATTTGTTCTTGTAGATATGAATGTTTGAGAGAAAATATATGAACAATGAAACTGAAAAATTATTTAAAAATAATATTTAAAATTATTGATGGATTGATTTTTTCATCAGTGTATATATTGCTCAAATTATCTAGGTTAATAAAATCTAGCTGCTTTTTACAAAGTTAGAAAAAAAATGAATCAATTGATCTTACAAAGTGCTCCAAGGCTTGACAGTTGATTCAGAGATATTGTCTAACTTCTGTTTTATTTCTCTTTTTTTTAACAATGCTACCACACTTGTTTATATATTACAAGTGTGTTTACAATACCTAGAAAAGTAAAATATAATTAATCAATTCTAGGATTGTTTCAACTCTATCTTTCCATTTGCCTTTTTCCATTTTGGGAAAAGTCTTCAGACTTGGAAAGACATCTTCAACTTGAATTTTCACAATCATCATAAACTGTCTTCCATATGTGTGCTTTTATCTGTCAACATGTCTTCCTGTGTTGTCACAATCAATTGATAATTTGCATTTAAACATATCAATTGATTCTTCCTTTTATCCATCAACTGATATTGTTCTTCGATTGATCTTGATATCCATCGATTGATAAAAGCTATTTACTTATCGATTGATAGATGTTATCAATCGATATATCAATCGATGGGTCTTCATATTAGTTGATGGTCTTCAATCTTTGACTTGACTTCTTTATCAATTGATCTTCTATCCATTGATGCTTCCATATCAGTTGATCATCCTTCACTTGCATANGTGGAAGGTCTTAAACACCATCTACAGAGCACTAAGGAATTCTTTGTCAAGGGTTTTCTAGGAAAAACATTGAAAATGAAACGTGCTTGATTTCAAGAAAGAAAGATGGAAGCTCACTTAACTAGGAGTGATGAATTTTATTCGTAGTTAACATGGATTCAATATGCAAAGGTGAAGTGAACTTTTCAGGAAAGCTTCGTCAATGAGAGTTAGCTATGGAATAAGAATCTATCACACTTAATATTTGAGATGATGGATTCTTTGATAAAGATGAAATTGGTGAAGGAACTGTTTCATGTGGAATTCTATCCAGAAGGACATTTTGAAGTATGTCTTATAGGGAAGTCGATGAAAACATCATACTGAAGCAAGTTATGTCAAGAAAAAAACATGTTTAGTGGTGGATGTTGACAACCCTAGTTACAATTTGGTGTTGTTCTTGCATTCAACAGATGATGTATCCAAATGGTGATGAATTACATTAGGAATATCAAGTTGGAAGCAAAGCAAGCTGTGAGAACTTTGAAGTCAGATGATGGAATTAAATTTCATGAATGAAGTTTTAAATGAATTTTGCATTTATAAAGGTACTTTGAAGCTAAATCAATTAACACAACATGCTGCATTATTCAACAAATATCATGAAAAGACATCTTATGAGTTAATTACCAACCAGAAGTAGGCACTGAAGCTCTTTCATGTGTTTGGAAGAAATTGATATTTATTGAATATTTATATGAGTAACTTGGCAAGATTATAGTTAAGGCTCATGGGAAAATTTCTCATCGGCTACTCATTGAAGTCGAAAGCTTTCAAGGCATATGTGATGTAAAACCAGAACGTGATTGAAAGTCTAAATGTATCGTCCTACTACACCAAGATCCCGAGCAAAGTATTCATCCTTCTCCAACACAGAAATTTTCACACCTGAATCTTTCTGGCCCATAGTGACTTGTTCTTGACCTTAAACTTTCTGTATGTTGAAAGCATGGCTCTGATACCTATTGTTATTTTTTAAAACAATGTCACTATAATTTGTAGAAGGGGGTTGAATATAAATTATTAAAAAAAATTATGTTTTAGTATTTGTTCTTGTAGATATGAATGTTTGAGAGAAAATATATGAACAATGAAACTGAAAAATTATTTAAAAATAATATTTAAAATTATTGATGGATTGATTTTTTCATCAGTGTATATATTGCTCAAATTATCTAGGTTAATAAAATCTAGCTGCTTTTTACAAAGTTAGAAAAAAAATGAATCAATTGATCTTACAAAGTGCTCCAAGGCTTGACAGTTGATTCAGAGATATTGTCTAACTTCTGTTTTATTTCTCTTTTTTTTAACAATGCTACCACACTTGTTTATATATTACAAGTGTGTTTACAATACCTAGAAAAGTAAAATATAATTAATCAATTCTAGGATTGTTTCAACTCTATCTTTCCATTTGCCTTTTTCCATTTTGGGAAAAGTCTTCAGACTTGGAAAGACATCTTCAACTTGAATTTTCACAATCATCATAAACTGTCTTCCATATGTGTGCTTTTATCTGTCAACATGTCTTCCTGTGTTGTCACAATCAATTGATAATTTACATTTAAACATATCAATTGATTCTTCCTTTTATCCATCAACTGATATTGTTCTTCGATTGATCTTGATATCCATCGATTGATAAAAGCTATTGACTTATCGATTGATAGATGTTATCAATCGATATATCAATCGATGGGTCTTCATATTAGTTGATGGTCTTCAATCTTTGACTTGACTTCTTTATCAATTGATCTTCTATCCATTGATGCTTCCATATCAGTTGATCATCCTTCACTTGCATAATTTACATGTCTTCAAATATTTACACTTTGACAGTCTAAGTCACACATCAGTTGATGACCTATATCAAACGACTCTAGTATCAATTGATGAATATATTAATTGACTTACACCTTATCAATTAAAATAGACTAAGTACACCTATGCTACAATCCATATTATCAGTTGATTCAAATAAGTATTTCAACTTATAAATGGTTTCCTGATATATTGATATTTATAAACTTCATATCAATTGATCAGTTACATTAACTTAAAATTTCTATAATTCTAAGATTAAAGTTATCATCAAGTTACATGTAGATTCCTAACAATATATGTATAGACCCCGAAGTGAGGTTATGACGGTCAAATATCCGAACAAAATTATCAGCAGACCTTAAGAGCAAAAAAAATGATTAAGAACAATACTAAAAAAAAGTAGATACAAAGGAAATAATCATACTTACATGTACTATCATGCATTATATATATTTTTTAGATATATCATAAGTAGAGATTATACATTTCTCTTTAAATCAAAATTCATAAATGTAGCAAATATTCATGCCCACTTGAGATACAATTGTATCGTAATGCAAAAGACTCCATTTTTTTCCTTGTTTCAGATGGTATATATTTTATATCAAAAGTTGAATATCGTTCCCAAATATTAATTGATCTCTTCAAAAACATATTAATCAATAAAAATGTACTATAAGTTTTAATAAGAAATTGAAAATTTTAATATATTCAGAACAACCTACTTTCTAATCTATCCACCACTGGTAAATTATTTGCAATTATCTATCAACAATTCAATGAATTAATAACTAAAAGATAAAAGTTAAAATTTAAAGGTATGTATATCAAACAATAAAACAATCATAAAGGACCTGAGCTACCTGGTGATGAACCTTGATTTGAAAGTTTTGACGATATTAATTAGGTTAAAATCTGATAAGAATAAAAAATAAACTTTAATCCAATAATCTAAAGAGATTTGCAGTTACAGAATAAATAAAAACAAACATATATATACAAAACATGGGTTATAGAGTAAGAAAAAAAGTAAATACGAAAAAGGAGAGAAGAGTTAAATTTCAATCAAATAGAGCATGAATTTGGAAAATAAAAAGGGGAAGATGATGAAAAATCATGAATTTAAATTTCGTATTGAAGAAGGAGAGATCAAACCTAGAGGAATCCGCTACGACATGTTTCACAGCAAGATACTATTAAGATTCAAACAAAAGAGGAGTAAAACATAAAACAAATCAATTATCAACCTGTTTTCTCCATTGGAATGAATGGTTAAGCAACATGGAAGAAAACTAACCTCACAACAGGATAAAAAATGAGACAATCCTAAACCAAGAAAAAGAGCAAGTTTTGTAATATCAATCAATATAAAAACATCCTTTCTGATGGCGTACTTGTAACAGCCCGCCCTTTTCGGGCTATTAAACTTACAAAATCTAAAATATAATACAATTTATTTATCCAAAGTTCGATTACAAAGGTAACTATTACAAAAGTGCAGCTAACAATGACAAACCAACAACTAATCTACTCCAAATCTAAGATCCTCGAAATCCAATCCACTCCAACTTCCTCTTACACCGAATTTGGAAATTTTAAGACTGAGTTACACAGCCCAGCAAGTAACCAATCGATCCAACTATTCGGGCCAACTAACAAGTAATACATATAATAAAACATAATTTTCAATACGATATCTATATACATAACTTTTCGATACACTTTCATATTCTTATTCGATATGATACGACACAATAACTATACATAAAACAATAACATGTTACTCATAATTAATACCGCGATCACTATAACTCGGTGATAAAGGTCCTTAATTTTCAGAAAATTATCACTAATACCCAATGACTCAGTTCTAAGTTTTCGCAAACCATGACATAAATCAGAGTTCCTAAATTACTGTTAACACACAAAAAATATAGGATAATACACGTTACTTTAAAATATAATCACTTAGCCCAAAATTTTATAATCAAATATAAACATATTACACATAATTTTGAAAACACTAGAAAAATCGATCGAAAACTTACTTCAACCTCGCAAATAAAGAATTAATACCATCCTAGAACATATATTCAATCCTTAGTACTTAATCAAAAATATCACATCTCAGATATCTCAAACGTCGAACTTCTTCATAACTCTAATTCTGTCCAGATCTGTATTTGATCATTTTGACTCTTTAAACGATGTTTTCTCGAAAAACTTAAACCATGAAAGTCGTAGAGAACGAAAAGGTCTTTCCGAGAAGTCCAGAATTAATAAATTTCGACTTACGATGAATTTATTACGAATTTTACAAAATAGCTGATTTGTGTTTGAAAAATTCTACGATTTTTTATTTTTTTTGCTAAGTGTGTATGTATATATTAACAAAAAAGATATAGGGCTACGCTAGAGCCAAGGCCAAAGACAAACACTATCTATAATCAATCTTACATGACAGGATTGAAGATAGAAAGCAAAGGCTCAAGGCAGATCATATGCTAAAGCAATAAATAAAACTGGGCCTAATACATAATATTTTAGAAAGCCAAGTAGTACAAAAAACACGAGCCCTGATATCTAAAAGAATGCCATCCCAAAGCTTAAGAGGCATAAAGACTCCTTTCCCATGCAATCTAGCATTCCTTTCACGCTAAATATGATAAGCAAAGACTTGCAAGAACAGAAGGCCTAATTCCCTTAAAGGAGCATCATCAATTTGAAGAACAACCACAATAGCATCCCCCCATGAATTCACATCAGCAAAATCTTGATCAATACCCAAATTCGTACGCATGAAAGTGGATAAGATGTGCTGAGCATAAGGACATGTAATGAAAAGATGAGCAGATGTCTCAGTTCCCCCCACACAAAGAAGACAATGAGTATCGAGTTGAAGTCCAAAACGTGCAAGGCGCACAAAAGTATGAACCCGGTCATGACATAACAACCAAGAGAAACAAGCAAACCTAGGCACTCGAAGCCTGCACCAAACCCCAGGAGCCCAACTTGGCAAGGGACCAATAGTTCTAACAGAATTCCAAATCAATTTGGCAGTAACCCTGGTGACACCATCCCAGCAAAGATCAAGAAAAAGGATAAAGAATTTTAGAGAAAGGTTTACAACTGTTTAATTTTGGTGGCTCGAAAAAAATATTAAAGAATGAGATTTGAATCTATATATAGTGTTTCAAAACCCTACACTAAAACCTAATATGATTTAAATCTGACCCATATTAGTAAACTAATTATTCTAATTCAATTTTAATTTTTAATCTTTAACAAATTTTAATTCTTTTTATTATTATTAATCTATTTTATTATTCTAAAAAAAATACAGGATATTGCCGTCTCTCGTATTGTCTGTGTACATGGTAAAACATAAAAATAAAACACAAAAGCTTATACAATACTCATATTATGAAGATCAAAAAATGAACCAATACACGTACCAATCTGTTCTGAATTTGTATTTCGAATATTGGGATGTATGTTTTCAGTTAGAAGCATGATTGTCCAGCGGCATCACAGTGGCGTGACTGTCATCGAGAGAGTTATTTCCGCGACATCTTTTTTGGCCTAACAAACTATGAACAATCATTATTTCTGTTTACTATGTGATGATAACGATGTATTGTACTATAAAACTTACAATTTTGTATTGAAGAAGGAGACCGAACCTAGAGGAATCCGCTTACAACCTGATCTAAAGCACGATAAGATTCAGTTATTAAAAAAGATGAACAAAACGTTAAACAGTAAACGTACTAACTCGATGATGATGATTCGAGTTGATTTAGTTTAATGATTTGATAATCAAAGATGATGATCCATATCCATCCCGGTGAGTATTTTTTTGAAATTGAAACGTGTAACAAATTGCCATAAACAAAAGTATGATTTACCGGCATAATATTTGCAAATATATGTTATTATTTGAATGGGTTGAAAAATATGGATCTGGGTCAAGTAATACCCAGAAAATACAGTAAAGGACATTAAGAAATCTGATGGATATATCAGATGTGCACGTATACTAGTAATGCGTTCTATATTTTTTTTTCATATACATCATAAATAAATTACAGTTCCATGTGCCCATTATCTTCCTACAATTCTTAAATTTCATATTTGGTGTTTCAATTTTATTAAGACAACCGAAACTGAATCGATTGTAACCAAATGGAGATTTCTGAAACTGAAACCGAACCATTAATTTTGATTAAGGTTTTCAATTTTAAAATTTGAGAATATTTAATTTCGGTTTTGATTTTATTCTAAAACCATACCGATCCAATCGGTGTTCTATTCTAGGCAGGAGTACAGTGTCTTGGGCAGATCAACAGCACTGTTTCAAACTTAATACTACATGCTTAGGTTAAAACAGATTTCTGAACCGAATATTCTGCACAATACAACATGAAATAACTATTGTATGAACAAATCATATGGACAACATTTTGATATGAGAAATTTTTTTTACACAACGGTGACATAAATAACAATTGTATGATCTAATCACAGGGACAATAGTTTCATATGAATTTTTGGGACAAAGATATGTTTTAACCATTGTAAAAGAACCGTTGCCTAATTCGATATCTGGTGTAATGACAAATATATTTACACATGTTCCTTCCAGTTAAATTCTGGGGAAAACACATTATATTGTATGACATATAAATAAACAAGATTGATAATTCAAGAATCACGATAGTTCACTAATTTTAGAACTACCTATGTTTTACTTGCGGTGATAGAGCGCGATACGATTTAGGAACTGCAACAGCAGATTGTGGTTGTTGTCGAGCATCAGAATGCATATGAGCACCACAAGGAATCCAAATTTTCAGTTTTTCTTCTGAACAACATCTTTGCTTAGAAAAGAATGCATTACAATCAGCCGGAGATCTTTGGCCTGGAAGGCCGACAATGCAATTCATTCTTACATCAATTACCTTCCTCCATATCAAATTCTTGCATAATGGTCCAATATTGGTGAAATAATTGTATGACAATGATAAGTTTGACAACTTGGGCAACATGCACAAGGACTCTGGTATTGGTCCAAAAAGCTGATTTTGTGCCAAGTTTAATAACTCTATTTGAGCTAAACAACCAAATGAGGCTGGTATAAGGCCTGTTAACTGATTTCTGCTGGCGTCGAAAAGAGTGAGCTTGCCCAAAAGCCCAATTTCACAGGGTAAGCAACCAGAAAGCTGGTTGTTCAACAAGAGAATTTCAATTAGAGTATCTTTCAAATCTCCAATGCTAGAAGGGATGGAACCAGTTAAATTGTTGTTTGCTAAAGATAGGTAATAGAAATGACCCGACCCGAGATTATCAGGAAGCCTTTGCATAAATTTATTGTTATTTATGAAAAGTATGTCGAGGCCTAATCGAAAAACTTGGGGTGGAAGTAACCCTGAGAATTCATTGAACCGGAGGTCCAAATACGATAAATTTGTTGCACTATAAACTTCGTTAGGAAACTCACCAGAAAACACATTGTTGCTAAGATCAAGCTCGTATAAGAACCGGAGATTGGCAATACTTTTGGGAACTGAACCGGTGAAATTGTTGGAATTTGCATGAAATATAGCAAGATCGGGTAGTTTATCAAGGAAACCGGATAGTGTGAGTTCTGGACCAGCAAAGTTGTAGCCATTGAAATCAACTGCAGCTATAGCGGTTTGATTTAAATCAGGAGCAGTGTCACAGAAAAAGCCCTTATATTTGTTACATATGTCAGGGCCAATCCATGTGTCTGTAATGCCGAAAGGGTCATGAGTGATCTTTCGTTTGAATTCTTGTATAACAGGGTAGGCAATTTTGACCCTTTTGCTCTCGAAAGGATATACTGGCTCTGGTGTCGATGGAGGACAGTGGGCTTCTTGCGGTGGAGGGGCATCATTTTCCTCTGGAGAGCTGCCACCAATGCTTATAATTGGCCCCAGTCCTATTTCAAGTGACTTCCTAGCCGGCTGATCATCACAGTATATTTGAGCCTGGAAAAATGTTTGCAAGACCAAAATGAATTGCAAAAGTACTGCAATGAGAGTGAGATTTTTGATTGTGTGCATCTTTTTCTCTGGCTCCCCTGTCACTCCCTTTCTGTTCTCTTTATCAACTGCTGGTACATGTGTTAATATATACAAGTGTATTTTGTATATTACTATATGTACCATTAATCATATACATGTTTATTTTCCGAATCTGTTTTGCCCCATCAAAGTTGTCAATGTGACTTGATAATTTAATAGATTTGAGTACCCGTGAATAAATTTTTAAATAGTTCTGTGCATAGGACTAATCTTTGGGATAGCTCTTTAAGGATGATATTAGCATTGTCTTTTCTTTATTGGAATATAATGTAGCTACATTACAAGAAATAACAAATTATATAATATCTATATTAATTATTGGATAGCGCAAAATAGTAAAAATTTATTCTGTGTCGTCGAGTTTTTGAGTTCGATTTTTACTTTGGTGCTAATTTTTAGAAACAAAACAAGCTAGTTTGGCTAATCTTCATAATTAAACTGTAAATTAGGTTGTTAGAGGTGTTAAAAAGGCAGAATATATTTTAGGCAACTTGTCAAAATAAAAAAAGATATATATGTACATAAACTTCAATTTGCAAGAAAAGTCTGTATGAAGAACACGAAATTAGAAGTTGTACCATCACTTTCTAAGTGTAGACCACATGTACAGAGACAGTGAAATATGTAGAATAAAGATTGTTTTTGCTGATCAATTTGCATTATTGTATGCATCACGAGGGTCATGTTACTTTGTATTCTTTCATTACTTTTCTTCTCTTTCTTGTTGAATGACAGTATGGCATACAAAGGGGATGGATTGTAGTTGCGGCTCACAGTCTTGGAATGGCATCCAATTCACAAGGAAATAATCATAATCATGTATAACATTATTGATCCCATCATTTCAATTTCCATACATCATAATCTTATCGTTATTCACCCGAAGACCTAAAAATATATATATTTGTTGTGGCTCTAACGTTACAACCGGGGTAGTCAATCCATCCACATTGAGGCCATCTAATTTTAAAAAAAATAAAAATTTATACGAATAAGGTTGGATAGAGATCACTTTTTAATTCGAAATGTGAAGAACATACGGTGAATACTAATATGTATTGTAATGTTGTCTCTAATTTTCAATTCTCCAATTAAAACTTTGGTCTCCATTAAACCCAACACTTTTTATATGTATATATTTTTGAAAAGAATATTTATAAGTAATAAAATATAATCTTAACACTACTAAAATTTTATAAATATTTTAAATGTTATAAAGATTTAACACTAATAACAAACAATCTTAACTACTCCCTCGATTTCCAACTCAACTTTAAGTTAACGAACATGATCAAAAGTACAAAACCCAACTGATGTGGGTAAAAATAGCCCTGACTAAATAATAAATATAGCATTTCTTATTTCATTTATCAGACCTGATATGGTCCAAGGACTTGGGCCCTTCAAACGAATTAGGAAAATAAATCCTATGATCAACTGGATTTGTAATCCAAGGATCAACTGGAATGGTAAGTCCAGCCCACAAGCTCTGTTGAAGCTATAGGCCCAGTAAGCCTCTATTATTAATTATTTTCGTAATTAATTAATAAAGGTTCAGTAAAGGCCCAAGAAGCCTGTTGAAGGCCCTAATCCTAGAAGGATCTAGAAACCCAAACGTGGGAAGAGTCCAACGAGGACCCTTGTTCCTAATAGGTTTAGACAACCATGTCACTAGGAGACTTGGCCATCAAGTCTCCTACTGCTAATCTGATTCCAAGGCCTTCATGCGCCTATATAAAGGGCCTAACCCCTCAACATTAGAACTATATTTTTTGGCTTGATTCTCACACCCATTGAGATACATAGGAAGTTAACGAGGACCCGAGGTAGTCAGGAAACGTTAGTGCAATCATAGAAGCTCGAAACTCTCTCACACCCTAGTATTAATTGCGTATTAAATACATCTCATTTTTAATCAGTAACATTTGGCGCCGTCTTTGGGAAGCGAATAACAACCACGGCAAGAACACGAAGAACTACAAGCACCCTCGAAGGAGAGATCCCTGACACCACTGTTGACACCAACAATCCCCCCGCTGTGACGCATGACCAAGGAACTACTGTTCCTACCACCTTCATTAAGGACCTTGGAGCAAATATCCGACGTACCGGACCCCTAAATATCATTGTCCATCCTTCCAACCCCGACGTGTCCATCCATGCTTCGGTTCCTCCACTCCAGGTAATTTCGCCCCTTCGTACAACTTTTATTGCTCCTCCTACTTTGCAGATGTCGTCTGCCATAATACCCGACCCTCGTTATGGGCTCCCAAGAAACTACGAACCACCTTATGAACAAGGGTTGTTGCCCCCACTATACCTCACAACGAACAAGGTGGGATTTCTCTGGACCATACTCTATTGACGACAAGGAATCGTCTGACGAGGATATAAACCCGCGACGGAGGCAATCCGGTAAGGAGCCCCTTGAAGGGATGAGTACCCAGCCTCGAGGGCCTCAAGATAATGACTCCTTGAGCCTTCAGGACATAATACGCACCCATGAAGCCGAAGCCCAGCGATTGAGGAAGGACCTGGAGAGGACGTTAGCAAGGCGATAACGCCCCAAGATTGAAGGTGTTAGGGGGTCGATAAGAAACGCACTTGTGATAGATTTGGATGAGCCCCCAACTAGGAGGCAGGTAAGGACAAGTCATGTTAGGGCTGACCCCCAAGACTTATTACCACTTGGAGATCCTGATGATCTTACTCCCCCTTTTATTGAGAATATCATGAATGAGAAGATATCAAGGAAGTTTAAGATGCCTACAATTAGGGCCTATGATGGAACGGGAGATCCCTCAAATCATGTTCTCACATTCTCTAATGCACTGTTGCTGCAGCCCGTAAACAATGTCGTCAAGTGTAGGGCGTTCCCCCAAACCCTGAGTGGTATGGCTCAGCGGTGGTTCAGTCATCTACCACCTAACTCTGTTGGATCATTCAAGGATCTGAGCAGGGCCTTCATTGGTCAATTCATCAGCAACAAGACTCATGAGAAGAGCTCAGCCTCACTAATGAATATGCACTAGGGGAAGAATAAGTCCTTGAGGGATTATATGAATAGGTTCACAAAGGAAGCCTTATAGGCCCCTGATTTAGACAAGAAGGTAGCTATGATAGCCTTACAGCAAGGGACTTCTGACGAAAATTTCAGGAGATCGTTAGCCAAGAGGGCCCCCGAAAGTATGAATGAGCTCCAAGAGAGAGCTGGAAAGTATATCATGGCTGAAGAAAGTATGAGGAAAGCCCAAGGGTTTCAAGTTTCGAACATCTACTCTAAGAAACGACCCAGCGATACTGAGTATATTGTCGATACTAAGTATTCAAAGAATGATGATGTTAATGACTCCAAGGAGAAGGGAGGATCCAGGTTCATCAAGTATGCAAGGCTAAATACTGCCCATATCCAAATACTGATGGACATTGAGAAGGAAAAAGACCTTCGATGGCCGAAGCCACTAAGGACATTGGGACACGACACTGATGACTGTCATCAGTTGAAAAATGAGATAGAGTTTCTAATTAGAAGAGGAAAGTTGGAAAAGTACACCAAGGAGGGTGCTAGACATGACAGAGGTCACAATGACAAGCGAAGGGACTCAGACCCCAAAGACAGAAATAATCAGCCTCGAGGGCCTGTGATCAATGTAATTTCAGGAGGATTAACCACATTAGGTAACTCCCGAAACTCCCGGAAGGCATATGTCTGAGAGGTAATGAGCATCGTAGGAGAACCTCCTAAGAGAGCAAGGAATGAGGTCTCTTTATCGGTTGATGATTCTGATTTAGAAGGGGTGAGATTCCCCCATGATGATCCCTTGGTAATCACCCATGACATAGAAAATTCTCCAGTGAAGAGAGTCTTGGTAGACGGTGGATCGTCTGTAGACAACCTATTATATGAAGCCTTTGTAAAGATGGGGTATAATGATTCACAACTAACCCCTTCCAACATGCCTATCTATGGTTTCAATAGAGTGGAATCTCGAATAGAAGGAATTATACAACTACCCATGACTATGGGTGAAGAACCTCGACAGTCTACTCAGATACTAAATTTTCTTGTTATCAAGGCAAACACCACATACGATGCAATCCTTGGCAGAACTGGGCTGCATGCCTTCAAGGCGATAGCCTCTACATACCATCTAAGCTCAAATTCCCAACTAGGAATGGAGTGGGAGAAGAGAAAGGAGATCAAAAAATGGCTAGGAGCTGTTATGTGGATGCCTTAAAGCCTAGTTGCACTAGGGGGCAGGTCCTCCCTATTGAAGATATGGATGTCAGGGATCGAGAAGAAAGGAGGGGTAAGCCCGGAGAAGACTTGGAGCCTGCTCCTTTGGATCCGCTAAACTCCGAGAAGGTGACATATGTGGGGAGTTCACTTCCCAAGGACCTAAAGGAACAACTGATTCAATTCTTGCAAGACAACATGGATGTTTTCACTTGGACAGTAGATGACATGCCAGGGATAGACCTGGAAGGACAACAGTCAACCAAAAGAAAAGGAGCTTTTCTCTTGAAAAGACATGAGGCCATTAAGCAGGAAGTAGAGAAATTGTTAGAAGCTGGATTTATTGAAGAAATTCAATTTCCTGAATGGCTGGCCAACCTTGTGATGGTCAAAAAGAGCAATGGGAAGTGGAGAATGTGCGTGAACTTCACTGATTTGAACGATGCCTGTCCTAAGGACTGTTTCTCATTGCCAAGGATAGACATATTAATAGATGCCACAGCTAGGCACGAGATGCTTAGCTTCATGGATGGATTTAGTGGCTATAACCAAATTAAAATGCACCCCGATGACATCCCTAAGGTATCATTCATCACTGACTTTGGTGTTTTTTGTTTTCTGGTTAAGGCTTTTGGACATAAGAATGCAGGACCCACGTATCAAAGGCTTGTAAATAAAATCTTCAATCACCTCATTAGTAAGACCATAGAGGTCTATGTTGATGACATGTTAGTCAAAAGCTTAGACAAGACCGATCATCTTGAGCACCTGAGTGAGGCATTTGAAGTCTAAGAACCCACAAGATGATGTTGAACCCGGCCAAGTGTGTCTTTGGTTAGGTTCTGGAAAATTTCTACGCCTGATGGTCTCCAAAAGAGACATTGAGGCCAATCCTGATAAGATTCAAGAAATCTTGGACATGGAGCCACTCATGACAATAAAAGATATCCAAAAGCTCATGGAAAGGGTAGCAGCCCTGGGAAACTTCATATCTAAGTCAGGAGAAAAGTGCCTACCATTCTTCAAGGCCCTCACGAAGGTTAAAACCTTCGAATGGAATGACGAGAGCCAAGCAGCTTTTGAAGAACTGCAGAAATATATGGCTTAGCCACCTTTTCTTACCAAACCGAAACCTGGAGAAGTGTTATACCTGTACCTTGTTGTCTCTAGTTCAGTCTTGAACGCCGTTCTCGTGAAAGAAGAAGTAAAGGTTCAGAAACCCATTTACTATGTCAGCAAGATTCTGCATGGAGCATAGTTGAACTACTCAAAGGTTGAGAAGTTTGCCTTAGCATTAATAATGGCTTCAAGAAAGCTATGCCCGTACTTCCAGGTTCCTGTTATTGAAGTCTTGACAGACCAGCCCTTGAGAAATATACTACACAGCCCCAAGGCCAGTGGTAGGCTAATCAAATGGGCTATTGAGCTTGGAGAGTTCGAAATCAAATACAAGCCAAGGACGACAATCAAAGCTCAAGCTCTTGGAGGAATGTAGTTCGAAACTTTCACTTTTCGTACCAAGGTTGTGACACTTTACACCCTGCACCCTTTAAGTTGTTTAGCTGTTTGATTGTAGCCTCTACAAATCACTTTTTGTACCTTAATAAATAACTGTTCTTTCCGAGTACGTTTTTCAACTTAAAAATTCTTCTATAGTTAATACTCAGATTCCTTTCATAGACTGATGACGCCTAGTGCAACTAGTCTGGTTCACAGACGAATAACTTTGTTTTAGGTCTTCGTATTATAGCCTTACATATATTGTTAAGTTTGCAGCTACTTCATTGTTTCGAACACTGATTGTCAATAAACATAGTACTTTCATAGGAACCTTTTCTGGTACTTAGACAACATCTCCATTATTACCACAATCTTGAATACATCATTTTGTTCTTCACTAACCCAGGAACATACACATGAACTTCTTTTAGTGAGTATAACTCCATGACTGTAGCTGTCTTTTTAATCCTTTGTCGTTACCATGTCTTCAATTCTTCTAGATTCATATGCTTTGAACACTATCTATCTTCAATCAATGCTGATACACTGAAATCTTCTAGTGGCACTTTTATATTGAATCTTCAACACTTCTGAAACCCTGAAAGTCTTCAACCATTATTCTTCACTGACTCTTGAACATATTAATTAACTTCTTTCAGTGACCTGTAGTAGACTTCAAAACTTCTTTTAATGTCTTGATTCACTGTATTTGCCTTGTCTTTATTTCTTCCAGATTTCTGTGTAGACGTAGTATTATTTACTTGTCATGTTCTAGTGTTGAGTTATCACGATTACTNTTTCCAGATTTCTATGTAGACGTAGTATTATTTACTTGTCATGTTCTAGTGTTGAGTTATCACGATTACTATTCATACAGCTTCGTAATCTCACCAACAAATAAAATTATCCATGAAGTAGAAGTTCACAAAGTGTTCAGGCACAACATGGGTNGATCCATGAAGTAGAAGTTTACAAAGTGTTCAGGCACAACATTGGTCAAGACTTTGACAGTAACATTCTACAACTGAAACCTATGATGGCATATCGTAGTATTATTTNGTTTTTCAACTTAAAAATTCTTCTATAGTTAATACTCAGATTCCTTTCATAGACTGATGACGCCTAGTGCAACTAGTCTGGTTCACAGACGAATAACTTTGTTTTAGGTCTTCGTATTATAGCCTTACATATATTGTTAAGTTTGCAGCTACTTCATTGTTTCGAACACTGATTGTCAATAAACATAGTACTTTCATAGGAACCTTTTCTGGTACTTAGACAACATCTCCATTATTACCACAATCTTGAATACATCATTTTGTTCTTCACTAACCCAGGAACATACACATGAACTTCTTTTAGTGAGTATAACTCCATGACTGTAGCTGTCTTTTTAATCCTTTGTCGTTACCATGTCTTCAATTCTTCTAGATTCATATGCTTTGAACACTATCTATCTTCAATCAATGCTGATACACTGAAATCTTCTAGTGGCACTTTTATATTGAATCTTCAACACTTCTGAAACCCTGAAAGTCTTCAACCATTATTCTTCACTGACTCTTGAACATATTAATTAACTTCTTTCAGTGACCTGTAGTAGACTTCAAAACTTCTTTTAATGTCTTGATTCACTGTATTTACCTTGTCTTTATTTCTTCCAGATTTCTGTGTAGACGTAGTATTATTTACTTGTCATGTTCTAGTGTTGAGTTATCACGATTACTATTCATACGGCTTCGTAATCTCACCAACAAATAAAATTATCCATGAAGTAGAAGTTCACAAAGTGTTCAGGCACAACATGGGTCAAGACTTTGACAGTAACATTCTACAACTGAAACCTATGATGGCATATCGTAGTATTATTTTCATGTCCTATTTTAGTATTGAGTTATCATGATTACTATTCATACGACTTCGTAATCTCACCAACAGCTTCCCCTCGTCGGCCCTCTTTAACAAATAAGAAATTAACATTTCAAAATAATTTAATATATATAGTACAAATTTCTATTAATATAGTTAGAAATGCAATGAAATTTTTTTCCTTCATACCTCTTTCTTTAGCACAGCCAAAGGTTTATTGCGAGTATGATGCAAATAATCTTCTTTTGATCGTTTCTCATTATTAATTTGTTCTATTTTCTAAAAATACAACACAATTAGGTACCTCTAATTCTATTGTATGGAACAGTACTATAATGTTAATTACTCATTTCTCTATTATAGGGTAACTAACCAATGAAATAAATTGTATTTAAATTTACATGTACATCTTCTCTTTCCCACATAGATACCAGTACATGCCACTGACTCTCGACAACAACATCTAGACAATTAGCTAGTCTTTCTTCATCAGGTATCTTATGCATAATAATTATCCTTTTTTATACAACATTTCTAATCCCTCCACTGGCCTCTCATCTAATTATCAATGCAATGTGTTTTGGTATCTAATGGTTCATTTGTATTACTCTGAGATTAAAATTTAAAGTGAATCAGATTTCAAAATAAAGATTGATAATTAAAATTGAGTAACTATAAAATATTAATATGTACCTGAATATCATCCCATACTTTTTTAATAACAGTCATATACATTTGATCCCAACGTTCAATAGTTAAAGTGAAAGATATTCCATCTTTAATGAAACATCCAAGTTGATTTTGCAAATTTTGTATAATTAACCCTATATGGACGACCATTGACTTCAAATTCAATCACTAGCTTTTGATTTTACCCCAATCACATGTCTTTTTTGCTAGGTCTCTCCGTTTTCGTTTTCTATTGACATATATCGCCATTGGTCACTGTCTTACCATCTCGACCTGGATTTAATTTTTTATTTTTCTTAACATGTGTTGATGTGATATCTTCCTCATCATTTTCACCCTAAGACAAACTATCATGTCCAGGAATGTAGTCCCTATCAAATTCCAAGGATGAATCACCATCTACAACTTCTTTTCCTTTGTCTTTTTCTGTATTAAGATCATTTTTTTGTTTCTTTATTTGAAGCGCTGTTAGGAATATATTCATTTGATGATGTACAAAATTCTAGAACATGATTTAGCTTAGTTTATTTGCAATATATCTTTCTAGTCTCTGAAATGTATAATCAGAGTCTAGATAGTCAATATTCATGTTACCTGTACTTAGAAGAATTT
>QRFB01000676.1:50363-60636 GCA_008931105.1 Oenanthe javanica
TGGTTCATCTTCATTTTGAATAAACCCAAACTATTTGATAGTTTCATCAAAATGAATGTTACATCTCTTCGAGGCTTGTCTCAATCCATAAATGGATCGACGCAACTTACATACCTTTCTAGCATCCTTTAAATCAAAAAAACCCTCAGGCTGTGTCATGTACACATCCACATCTTCTTCAAGGCTCCCATTTAAGAAAGTAGTTTTAACATCCATTTGTCAGATTTTATAGTCATATTAAGCAGCTATAGCAAGCAAAATCCTGATGGATTTGACCGTAGCCACTGGTGAAAAGGTCTCATCATAGTCAATACCATGAATTTGCTTGAAACCTTTTGCCACCAATCGTGCCTTATAGGTCTGTACATTAGCATCCATGTCGGTCTTCTTCTTGAAAACCCACTTGCACCCTATAGGTTTTACCCCTTCAGGTGGATCAACCAANAGTTTGTACTTTACCATCCATGTCGGTCTTCTTCTTGAAAACCCACTTGCACCCTATAGGTTTTATCCCTTCAAGTGGATTAACCAAAGTCAATACTTGATTAGTATATATGGATTCCATCTCTTAGAATCTGGAGTGTCATAGCGTCTTGATAGGTGAGAGGCTCATCTTCGTCCACAAACATCACATCACCATCTTGAGTCAAGAAATATCCATAATATCTCTCGACTCAAGGTGAATCCTACTAGACCTACAAACAACCTGTGTTTCTTGAGCAATATTTTTTTCTTGTACATTCTGCTCAGGTTCCTCTATTGGTTCAATGTTATCATGTGGGTTTTGAACTTCATCGAGATCTATTATCCTCTCATTGTCTTTCTTAGAAATCATTTCTCTTATAAGGAACACTGTAGTTTGAGCAACAAACACTTTATTCTTGGAAAGATTATAGAAAGAATAACACTTTGTTTCAATTGGGTATCCTACAAAGTTACATTTGTCTGATTTACGTCCTAGCTTGTCAGAAGTTAGAAATTTCACAAACGCCTCACATCCCCAAATTTTCATAAATGACATGTTATGACGTTTCTCAGTCCATATTTCATACGGAGTCTTATGAACCATTTTAGTAGGAACTCAGTTAAATGTATAAGCAGTTGTCTCCAGGGCATAGCCCCAGAAACTAATTGGAAGATTCATTGACTCAACATTGATAGCACTATGTCCAACAAGGTGTGATCCCTTCTATAAAAAAACATTTCTTTGATATTTTCTACTTCATCTTTATAGTCTTTAAACTTTTCAAATGATTCAGATTTATTCTTCAAAAGATGCATATATCTCTATCTACTAAAATAATTAATAAATTTTATGAAGTTAATAAAAGCTACCTTTTGTCATTGTACGCATATGACAACATACATCACTATGTATAAGTCATATTCATTCAGTGACCCTTTTACCATGTCCGGTAAAAGGAGTTTTAGTCAGTTTGCCAAATAAACCAAAATTCGCATCCTTTTGTCTAATTCATAATCAAACTTATCCAAGAATCCATTATTATGTATTCTGGAAATGCGTTTCTCATTAATATGGCCTCAACGGCAGTGCCAAAGGTAATGTTTAATTTGAGTCACTTTAGAAGATATAAATTGTTAACTAGTTATGCAACATTATAAGACTCATCATCGAAATAGAATAAATAACTCTTGTTATTTAATTAAAATGAAAAAGCCTTTCTTTTCCAAACAAGAAACTAATATAATGTCTCTGCTAATTGTAAGCACGTTATAACAATTATCAAGTTCTAAATTTTCCTTATAGGCGTAAAATTAAGTAACGAGTTCCTTCAATCAGAGAAACTACCTTTACTCCAATTCCAACCTGATACTCAAAGCTTGACCCTTACTGATCAACTTCTTCCGATCTTCCAAATAAGCATGACATTTTAATTTTCATTTTTCCGATTTTTCATAGAAGCGACAATCGTCTTCTTTGTCAACACCTCATTTAGACTTTAGAGCCTGTTTTGGGATTGGACTTTGGTTTGATAAGGAAACTAGATCAAACCCTCTCCTCGCTTTTCCATTTTCCTTTCCCTTTTGCATTCCTTATGTTTACCATCATTATAGTAATAGTTCATGCATTTATCATGTTGCTTTCAGCAGTTCTAAACATGCTTAGCAACTCAATAGGTGTTTCACCAATCTTATTCATTTTGTTGTTCATAACCAACTAAGAATATTTGTTGTCCAAAGATTGTAATATCAAATCTAGGTAAGCCTCCAGACCAATCTAGAAACCCAAAATGTCAAGGTATTCATTAATCCCTATAGTCTTTAGAACATATAGTGTAGCGGGGTCTCACTCTCCCTACTTGTAAGTGTATAGTACCCTTTAATCGTCAAATATATCTTGACTGTCCCTCAAAATGTGCTTAATCGTCTCACAAACATCTATACGCTCGTGTTACTTCTTAAGCTCAGCACTCATAGTTGCAAGCATGAGACATGAAACATCAGTCGCAATATCAATTTACTTCCAATAAGTACTATTATTTGCACATGTTACATTCTCACAGGGGAAGAGATTTGACTAACATCGTGGTGCCCGAGGACGATCCTCAAGCTCCTATGTCAGTCGAGGAAATTTGTTCTCGTCAATTTGTCCTTCTCAAGAACTAATCGTATAGAGAAGTTGTTTGTGTTTATCATTTGATATCTACAATATTAAAGTGTATAAAATAAACTAGATTGCAAATTTAATATTAATTATGTTTAAGTGATTATGGTATATCACCATATACCTCCCACTATTTTTATCAAACTAATAGCCCTAACTATTAATTCGGAAAACATTTCTTCAAATCTTTCTAGTGAGCCAAGATCCATATTTCATCCATGTATTAAGATAGCATTGGCTAATACACCCAAAACACGACTATTTAGGTAGACAACATTTATTAATTATATCAAATATAACTCTTGGAAAGTTTAGTGGAACAACCCATTGTACACATTTATCCAATAAATCTCATCAAACTATATGCCTCTAAACCCACAATCCTATTGTGATGATTTAGTTAAGTTAGATCCAACGTTTCAATAAACTAAATACGTTTACTTATCACATTTTCCAATGATTGATAAGAGCACTTCATTTTAGAAAACCCACTCCTTCTCAATCTAGATCTTGATGTGTATTAATATTGGAAGGCATCTTTATTAACTTAATATTTATTTAAGGATTTATTATTTAACGATCATGATCCCATCATAAAGAGATTCTAAATTTTTCCTTGATCAAATAATCCATTTCAATATTCGTCAATGGTTTAATTTCCAAATCATCGGAGAAGTCACAAGCGGTCTCACTTAAAACCCAACTTTCTTATGAATAATAATTCACTTTTGACAAAATCTCCCAATATCAGAAAAAGAAAATTCATATTCAATACCATGTTTCATAAACACAAGAATCTCATGACCGTTTGTTTAATTTTAAAATCTTGAATCCTTACATATTTTATTTTTCTTAAGTAGACATGGCATGGGTATCGTATCTAATACATACATCATTCCAACGCATACATATCTACACATGCATTCATACACATATATGTATTGTGCGTAAATTAAACGTGTTTGGTTATGGCCCCATCCTATGTGATATTTCCAAGCTAATGGAATTATCAAGGTCAATCTATTGTGGTTTCAAATACTACACTATTATATGTCTTTATCTTCTTCATTGCTCCATCATCTGGATTGCCTCATAGTTTCCTTGCTTCCAAGTCTCTATTGAACAATTACATTGAATAATAAATAAATCTATTCTAATGAAATTATAAGAAGTACTCGAGTTACATTCAAGATTAACAATTACAATGAATAAATGACATGTAAGTCGTATTTAGAAATCAAAACCATAAAATAAAACCACTATTCTATGAGTCTTTAGGCCATAACCATCCACCATGTTATCATATAACACATGTAATATATCTCAGATTATATAAACATATCATATAATCATATATAACAAATTTTGAAATTTCAGAAAATCAATTAAATTTCAATAAATAATAAATATTTGTTTTGGAGCTTGTAACGACATCGAATGGCTTACAGATGCCAAGCTAACTTTTCAGTATTGCTCAGTGACACGATTCCAGTCAGAAAACACATATCGTTTGCAAAAATCGGATATTGGATACAAATTTCAGAAAATCTACGCAAACCATTTCAGAATTCGTATCAAATACGATTCCATAATAAGAACAAACATGTATCATATACATATAGCAATACACACAATCATCACATGATTATATAACACAAGAATATCATATATTCAAAATTATATAAAACGTATATATCAATATATAGCCATGGCATATCATATACATGTTTACATACATCGAAAAACTGTTAAACACCTAACGAATTAAAACGTTTCGCAAGTAGCTCTGATGCCATTGAAGGGTTTCGAGGCACAAAAGCAGCGGAAAAACGCGAAAATTAAATACAAAACATAATATAAATCGAAACCCTCCACAGGATCCATGCCAAAACAAAAGATTTAATTCTAAGATTAAGAACAAATACCATAAAAAGCTTTAGCAGTTCATCAATGGGAGATTAATGGAGGTCCAAAGCTTGTTTAATCACCAAGTATCCCGCTCACGCGATCTACACTCTACGGCATCCACACGAACACTTTTCATGAAGGATTGATGTGTACTAGTACCCGAAAACTGCACATCTCTCTCTATCTTCCTCTTTTCTCAAAACGGCTAGGGTTTTAGAAAAATATGTGTCTTACTATTAAATCAACCCATAAAGATATTATATAGATAGAGGAATAAGTTTTCTAATTATAATCTAATTATAATTAACACTAATCCAAAATTCTAAATTATTTAATTAAGTCTCACTTAATTAATTAATTATTAATTTTGGAATTAGTTTAAGTAATTCATTTATTCTATTTATATAATTAATTAAGTCATACTTAATTAATATCATAAATAAAATAAATTACTTATTTAATTTAAATTCATAATTTAAATTATTTCTCCTTCAAGCGTTCTTTGTGTGTGACCCTGTAGGTTATTATTACATTGGCGACAATTTTATTATCTAATTAAAATTATAAACAATGAGCGGCATCAAGTAATACATCATTGTTACCCAAGTAATAATAATAAAATCAGTGATTCGATTATGTCTTTCGTGAATAATGTTCCATGTAATATAATCCCTTTAACCTTATATTATAGATCAAACTCCAAGGCATGTCTCGTGTCATCCTCTTCATAATTTAATCTTTATTTTCTNCGTTTAATCAGGGTTTCCTTGATCAATGAGTAGATTATTAAACAAATCAACATTTGAGCACGACCATGCATTTTATAGTCTCACTCAATCAAGAGACCAATAATATCACTCCTAAATAGGAGGGTTAAATCATTTATCTATAATTCATATTTCTCATACGATTCATAGTATACACAATATCCACTTTTATCATCACCTAGTTAAAGGTAACTTTTGGTATAATCAAAGTATATTAATTCTCGTATAGAAATATAATGATTTCAGGTCTAAGGATCATTACACCATTATCACAGTGAGAATTACTTATGACACTTACTTAACATGTAGAATCTCACGGCGGGTCATTCCAGTGCCATGCATTGATACATGCACTTATGTTCTTGACTTTAGTATCCCCATACCTATGACCAATGAGATGTGGTCATCTGTAAACAAACATACTAGTCTTACTGCATTATTATTGTCCATATATAATAATACTCGACTATGAAATTTTAGGAATAAGATACTATTCATATAATCTCATTTTTAAGTCACATACTTAAAGATATATAATAAGTATCAAAATTCCAAGGACATTTATTATGCTTTCAATTTATTACGCAGTAAATAAGACATAATAAATAAATAATAATCAATAAAACATAATCCTTAATAATAAAATATTTTTCATAAAATATAAAAGTAATTGTCTCTAGGGCACAATTACTAACATAGTAATCGTTATAACTCAACACTAGAACATGACAAGAAAATAATACTATGTCTACACGGAAATCAGAAAGAAATAAAGATAAGATAAATACAATGAATTAAGACATAAGGAGAAGTTTTGAAGTCTACTATAGGTTATTGAAAGAAGTTCATTAATATGTTCAAGCCTCAGTTAAGAATAATGTATAAAGACTTTCAGGGTTTCAGAAGGGTTGAAGATTCAGTATAAAAGTGCCACTAGAAGATTTCAGTGTATTATCATTGATTGAAGATAGACAGTGTTCGAAGCATAGGAATCAAGAAGAATTAAAGACAGGGTAAAGACAAAGGTTAAAGAAGACAGCTGTAGTCTTGAAGTTATACTCACAAAAAGAAGTTCAATTATTTGTTCAAGCGTCAGTGAAGAACAGAGAATGAAGTATTCAAAATTATGGTAGTAATGAAGACGTTGTCTAAGTACCTGAAAAGATTCCACTGAAAGTACTATGTTTATTGACAGTCAGTGTTCGAAATAATGAAGTTGCTATAAACTTAACAATGTATGTAAGGCTATAATATGAAGACCTGGATCGAAGTTAGTCTTCTGTGAACCAGATCAGTTGCACTAGGCGTCAACAGTTTGTGAAAGGAATCTGAATATTATCTTTAGAAGAATTGGTAAGTTGAAGATCGTACTTAGAAAGAACGTTTATTTATTAAGGTACGAAAAGTGATTCGTAGAGGCTACAGCCAAATAGCTAAACATCTCAAAGAGTGCAAGGTGCAAAGTGTCACAACCTTGGTACAAAAAGTGAAAGTTTCTAAACTACAGTCGAAAAATGGAAACAGCTCAGGGTACAAGGTGTAATGTGACAAGACTTTGGTACAAGAAATAGAAGTTGGTGAACTTTAGTCAAATGGTGAATTGAGGGTCAAAGTGCAGTGATCAAATTTCACTTTGACAATGAATAAATTAAATTAATCAACTACACCTGCGAGCGCCAACAGATTGTACATATATTCATTTGTAAAACGTGTCTTCAAGCTTTCATTTAAATGAAGCACCCTCAAGCATCAAGTGCACTTGGCGCATCTAAGGAACATAAGCTCCAGGCGCCTCCAAACTTTCAGTGTGCAAGCGCCCCCAAGATCAGCTAATGAAATTCAAGTAGTTACTTTATTGAACATAAGCCTACACTATAAATAGAGGACATCCATTCATTTTGAAAGTGAGTCTTCTTCAATACAAAGATGTAGAGAGCATCAGCCATGGCCGGGAGCAAGAAAACATAATTTATACAAATCCATACCTTGCTTCCAGTTAAATATTAGGGCCCGGTTCTTTAATGAAAAATTCTCAAGGCTCCTAAATATTTCTCTCTACCTTAGTTTTTCCATGTACTTATTTAGATATATTTGTATAAGAACTGAGTCTTATATTTTTGTGTTAGTAGCGAATAACTCATTTTTTTCTTCGGGAACCAGTTATATTTTTAGTTGGGTGTAGCAACCTCCGGATATATATATAAAAGATATATTCCTCGAATCTTGTCCCGTTTATTTTCTTACTAATTTTCTTGAACCAAATGGATTTATCCGGACACACAGAAAATTAGTAAACAGCTCCTTTAAACACTACAAATAGTCAAACCCACTCTGAAATAATAATTTTTTATCCGTAAATTATGAAAAGAATTTAAATTTTTTTAGTAACGTATTCAACCCCCCTTCTACGATACTTTGGGACCTAACAACAATGCTACACAAAAGCGCCTCATCAGCTAGATGCATGAGAAGGTGTTCCATGACATCAACAAAAGAGAGTATAAAAATCTTTTCAAGTTGAAAAAGTATAAGAGGTGTAAGACCATTTATATCTTCCAATTCAACTACTGTATTAGTTTTTGAGCATAGTTTTCTGAAAATAATTGCAAACTCAATTAAAGTTTTAACAACATCAGGTGGCAATATTTTTCGAGCAGCCAATAAAAGGAGTTATTATAGTAAAATGTGGCTGTCATGACACTTTAATCCCCACATAGACCTTTCATCCAAGTGCACACATCTTGATATGTTCGAAGAATATCCATCGGGGACTTTGAATCACTTAAACACCTTAATAAATGTCTCTTTTTGCTTTTTACTTAATGTGAATTAAGCCGGAGGTAAGACACTTTTTACGAGATCCCATGGGTTGTGGCTGCAATGGTCTCCAAATATTCATTTCTTTAGGGTCCAACCTGGACTTCAGATTGTCCTTTGATTTTGATGTATTCAAGAATGTATATATAACAAATTGTCACATACATTCTTCTCAATATGCAGAACATCAAGATTATGGTGAACAAGATTATGTTGCCAATAAGGTAATTAAAAAAATGCTTTTTTCTTCCAATTATGAGGCAGCTTACAAATCCTTCTTTTCTCGACTCTGGCATAATATTTTTCCCTTTGTAACCTTGTTCTCTTCCCTAGTACATCTTGTATTTTGTACTCAATTTCAATATTCTCCACTTGTAGTTTTTCAACACACGAAAGAAATTTTGGCTTTGTTCTAACTTCACGTGATCCATCAAACGCTTTCTTGTCCCTACGAAACTTGTGATTATTAGGTAAGAATCTCCTATATCCAATATAACACCATTTACGACTATTTTTCAACCACTGGCCTTGTGGTCTCTGGTTGCATATCGGACATGCATATTCCCCTTTTGTACTCCATCAAGACAAGTTTGCATATCCAGGGAAATCATTTATTGTCCACATTAAAGCCATTTGTAAAGTAAACATCTCATTTTTTGATGCATAATAATTCTGAACACCATCTTCCCATAATTCTTTCAACTCTTCGATGTAAGTCTGGACATATAAATCAATTTTTTTACCTAGTTCATTCGGGCCTTGAGTGAGTACAGATAAAATGAAATTAGTTTGTTTCATGTATAACTAAGGTGGCAGATTATATGGAATGAGTATGACAGGCCATGAACTGTGAGAAATTTATAGTCCAAATGGATTAAATTCACCAGGCACTAACCCCAACCTTACATTATGAGCATCACTTGAAAAATCCGGAAATCTTTCATCAAAATGTTTGCAAGCACGTGAATCAGCAGCATGCCTTAAAACACCGTCATCCACTCTATCATCAAAATGCCATCGCATGAGATCTGCTATTTTAGATGACCAGAATTTTTTTTGCAATCTTGGTTTAAGAGGAAAAATACCACATCTTTTTCGCAACTTCTTGGTTGTTCTTTTTTTCACCATCGACATGTTTATATCTTCACTCACCGCAAATCTTACATTTATTGAGCTTTTCATTTTTATTAAGGTACAACATGCAATGATTAATACATACATCCCTTTATTAAGGCATCATTACATGAACTCGGTAACTTAGAAGATTTTGGCATTGCTTGGTTTAATAGCTTTAGTAAACCAGTAAATGATGAATTTGACCATCAAGAAATGACCTTTAAGTGCAAGAGCTCGACAATAAAGGAGAGTCGAAAACTCCTCACATTCTTCCCATAATTCTGTTTCAGCATCTTTCAGAAGTTTAAAAAACTTAGTCATTGTTTCATCAGATTGTACGACCTTACTGATCTCGGGTCGTCATTCGTTCATGCTTGGAATGCCTAAACCTTCATAAACCATTTTTGTAATGTCATCACTGGCATCTCCGTGTCCCTATTAAGACATATTATTTTGACAATGTGATATGGGCACGGTTATGTATGCTTCTCCATGAAAGGTCCAATTTGTGTAACATTTCTCAAACCCAACCACAATACAATGTGTTCTAATAGTTTTTGGATCTTGATAATAACGATTAGAACAATCACGCCATGGATAGAGAATTTTATCTCCAGGAGACTTACTTGAATATGGAATTCTAAAATCATTTCTACCCCGGAGATATACTCATGTGATGCTCAATTATTACTATTATTTCAACCGTTATCTATATTAGACATTATTAACCTATGAAGAACCAAAACATCAAACAAAATTTAAACTATCAAATATTTTAATTAAACTTTACAAGCAAAAGGAAAAGGCAGATACCACATATTACACATAAAAAATAGGGGCAGATAAAAAAATAAATTACAATTATATATACTTCAACTCCTACGATTATATATACAAATTACTTGAATTGATACATAGAGAGATATACACACAGACACAATGGTATACATATATACGATTATGTTTCATATATATATATATATATATATATATATATATATATATATATATATATATATATATATATATATATATATAT
>QRFB01000676.1:72994-83688 GCA_008931105.1 Oenanthe javanica
TTGATTATTTATTTAATAATTATTATGTCTTTATTTACTCCGTTATAAATTGAAAGCATAATAAATGTCCTTGGAATATTAATGCGAATTATATATCTTTAATTATGTGACTTAAAAATGAGATTATATGAATAGTATTTTATTCCTAAAATTCCCTAGTCAAGTATTATTATTTAAGGACAGTAATAATGCAATAAGACTAGTATGTTTGTTGACAGATGACCACATCTCATTGGTCATAGGTATGGTGATACTAAAGTCAAGAACATAAGTGTATGTATCAATACATGACACTGGAAAGACCCGCCGTGAGATTCTACATGTTAATAAGTGTCATAAGAAATCTCATTGTGATAATGATGTACTGATCCATTGACTTGAAATCATTAGATTTCTATACGAGAATTAATATACTTTGATTACACTCAAAGTTACCTTTAACCGGGTAATGATAAAGGTGNGTACCTATGAATCGTATGAGAAATATTAATGATAGATATATGATTTAACCCTCCTATTTTAGGAGTGATATTATATGCCTCTTGATTGAGTGAGACTATAAAATGCAATGCCATGCTCAAATGTTGATTTGATTAATAGTCTACTCATTGATCAAGGAAACTCGGATTAAACGTTGAAGAGAATGACACAATACATGCCTCGAGTTTGATCTATAATATAAAGTTAAAGTGATTATATTACATTGTAAATTATTCACGAAAGGTTTAATTGAATCACCAATTATTATTATTACTTGGGTAGCAATGATGTATTACTCGATGCTGCTCATTGTTTATAATATTATTATTAGAAAATAGAATTATTGCCAACGTAAAAATAACCTAAAGGGTCACACATAAAGAATGTTTAAATGGAGTGTTATTTAAATTATGAATTTAAATACTTTTATTATTATTAATTCAAATTTATTTATTTAATTAATTAAGTGAGACTTGATTAATTATATACATATTAGAATTCGAATTTAATAATAATATAAATCCGAAATCTGAATGGGTTTAAAAGGTCCAATCAGGTTAGGGTTTTGGCTCAAGTCCCTCTCTCCCCTATATATACATAAAGATGTATAGTTTAGGGTAACAATTTTTATAATTTCGTTTTCGAGAAAAACCCTAGCAGCTCTACGTTTTTGAGAGGCTAGAGAAAGAGAGAGACAAAGAGGTAGAAACAGGCTAGTACCTAACTCCGGTGATCGTTAGACGATACGATATTCGTATGGATACCGATAGAGAGTAGATCTTTCTGAAGGGCTGCTGTGATTCATCGCTTCTGGACCTCTGTAATCATCATAAGGAAAGCCTTAATAAGTACATATATGATTCTCCATTATCATCCGCCAATTATACACGGATCCTGCGTTTGAGATTCGTTATTTTATTTTTTATTTTTTTGTATTTGGCGTAATTCCGCTGCGTATATATGCCTGGATCCCAACACTTTACACAATCTCATGCCCTAGAGACGTGCTCGTGTACTCACAACACCGATACGAGTAAATGCTGAGTTCACCAGACATCCAAACTCCATGAACTCGTCTGTGATTTAACCACACATATAGATTTAAAAGCCCATTACATAGGTTACAAAAGTTGGCGATAAAAATGCGAAACGAAATGACTATAGTAGAATCAAGGCAACAATAATTTCAAAAATAATGGATAAAAAATGAATATAAGAATGTATACTAAAAAGTATGCATGGAGTACAAAAGTTTAACTCGAAAATAAATATAATGAGTTATTATAATTTAAAAACAAAGAATAATCATCAAATTGAAATATCAAGAAGGGAACAAAGAATTCGTACCAATAATCATAATATAAAACTGAGAAAAGGAATTAGAAATTCGTACGAAGAGTAACAATTTACAACTGAAAAAAGGTATACAAATTCATACCAATAATTATAATTTAAAGTGAAGAGAAGAAAGTAGGAATTCGTACCTCAAGTTAGGGGTGTACACGGTTTGGCTAATCCGACCAATCCAAATCAAACCGATAATTTTTTTGTCAATCCAAGCCGACTTTTTCCAACCCGATATATACTCGGATTGAAAAAACGTCAACCCTGTTTTAATGTGTTGGATATGCGTTTTGATTTTTAAAATCCAATTCAATCCAACCCGATCCGATTAAAAATAAGATAATTAATAAATAATCCAAATGTCCAATATATCAATCCAACCTAGTAACATTTAGTATTAGATCACACTCCATAGTGCAGTAGTCCATTATATTATTATTGTATATTTGTATTACAGTATTAAAATTATCTCCAATTTGTTTTGAATTTTCATTTTCAGTTTTATTTATTCTGATGAAAAATTTATTTATATATTTATTACCCCATCAATCCGATCCCAACTAATCAAAACTGAAATACATTAAATGGATTAGTTTACAAATTCTATTTTTATGAGTTGGATTAAAAATTTACAAATCCGATTAAATTGGATTGGGTTGTTAAAATTCCTAAATCCGCCTAACCGGATCCGTGTACACTCCTACCTCAAGTTGGTTACAAATTTTAAGGCAGATATAACAAAACTTTGCTAACAAGGACCGCACCAATACTTCAGTTATCAAATCTAAAAACAAATTTAATTAAAGAAAAAAATCATTCAAATCGATCTGTCAAGCATTCTAGCTAGTATGCTATCGATATATATAGCTCACTTCCCACATCTTTTATAAAATTTATTTTCGAAAGCTTTTTAATCGATCCAGCATAATCACATATAAACATGTCATACTAACAAATATTAAAACTAATCAATGCAAAGCAATTATAACAGTCAAGCAGGAAGTATGCATTTTACTAAGTTTTCAAGTACAAATAAATTAACTCAGTTAGAAAATCATTTGCAGAAATATATATATATTTTAATAACAATTATCATTAACAGGCGTGTAAATAAATAAACAGATACTAATAAATTTGAGATGATTTAATAATACATGTCAAACTTCACACAGATATTCAACACTACATTTAATTAATACCCAAATAATAATAAGTGATCGTTATATAAGCTTAAAACATTAATTATTCACATTACCTTGATAATAAATATTCTCCCCGTCCCATTTTACATGTCACTTTTAAAAAAATTACGCATATTAAGAATTTCTAACATAAAAATTATTTTCCATTTATATCCATATTAATTATATTGGTTGAGATAGTTTCAATTTGAATGGTATTCCAATTTCATTTCATTAATTATTAATAAAAGTACTAATACTCTAAATTTACCTATAGAATTATATTAGGAATAGGATACTGGACATGTACTATGAAACAATTTTTTTTATATCAAAAGTGATTACTAATTTGGGACGGAGAGAGTAAATAATATTAAGGACTTAGAAGACCGTACAACTTCTTCTGTATCACTACGACTTGCGTTAAAAAAAATGATCATCTTTACTCATTTTATTAAATAATGCATTCATTGCACCATCATGCTTTTAAATATATATTCTCTCCGTGCCAAATTAATAGTCACTTTTGATAATAAAAAAATTGTCTCATAATATATATCCACTATTCTACTTCAAATTTAATTCTATAAGTCAATTTCTAAAATAATTATTGACTAGAGTATTGGTACTTGTACTAATAATTAATGAAATGAAATTATTATTCAAGTTATGTATTGAAACTATCTCAACCAATATAATTAATATAGATAGAAATGAAAAATAATTTTTATGTTAGAAGTTCTTAATATGCGTAATATTTTCAAAAACAACATGTAAAATGTGACCCAGAGCAAATAAAATTCATGTTATACTGTATATGCACAGGGATAGAGATTCACTAGATATAAATGCAACTTAAATTAATACTAACAATTACACGTCATCTTCATTTTTTTAGCTAAGTTTAGTATTATTTTAGAGAGGATTAAAGGGGTAGTCCTAAGATGAGGTACCCCGACTCCACAAGGGAGGAAAGATCGTCTTAACAAGCATTAGAGGGCATAGCCCCAACTTCATGATTATCAAAAGATATTGAAACCAATATTTACAATCTAACTACTAGTTGCGAAAAGACAAGCTGGCATCGTCCCATGGTGCCCTGTACTGACACTCATGTGCACTTGATCTTCATTGTTAGCATTCTGGTCTTTGGCTGCACCATCCCCAGGCTTGACCTCTACATCCTGCACCATTCCAGCAACAACTCTAGTCTTGTTTATAGACCCAGTCAAATGACTTGTAGAGCTCTCACCCACATGTTGTGTTGACCACAGTTGGTTAACCTTTGAAAGAGCAGTAGGCGTGTGACTCTTTGAGTGGCATTCCATGCCATCTAAACTAACGGGGCAACCCAAGAAAAGATCAAGAGTTAACTGATCATGTTAAGCCGACGTAATCCTGTTGGGAGCACAAGTGGGGGAAACATAACTAAGATTTATGGGCACATCAACCAATAATTCCTCTTCATCATTATATAGAGAAACCCAAATCATATTTGGTTTATCAGTAGAGGAAAACTCAACCAACAAATTAACAACCATGTTCAAACCAATGTCATCATAACAGGGCTCTATAGCATACAACTTGCCAATAGAATTGGTCATAAAATCATAACCTTGCCGAGTAGAGTATGGCTTAAGAACATTAGACATGGTAACCCAAACAAACTTAGAAGATATTTCTTGGTAGTCTCCCCAATATTAAAACCAATTAAGGCATATTTATTCATAAGCATAACTTGGACTGCATCAGTAGAATTGTCTAAGGGTGAAACATGTTCAGTGCGATTCGTAGGAGGTACCTGATTTTTGAAGCTAATGAAGACATCATCGTCAATGAGACGGTCTGACAGAGAGTTTGTTACATGCCCTTTTTTCTTTGGAAGAAGAATAAGAGGAAGAGTGCTCGTAGATATTGTGAAATTGCAGAGATTCAGATCCAAGATCTTGTGTGTGACTGGTGGCAAATCATAGACATTCCCCATTACCATGCCCGTCAATATTCTTGGGAATAGAGACCGCTCTGTCTCTAGCCATGACAACACTAGGATTGTTGTCCTCATCAATCACTTTCGTAGTGGGAGAATCAAGAGATTCAGAAAGTGAAAAACATAAAGAACCAAGAAACAAACTCTTGTCAGAGTCCGAATCAGGAGAAAAAGTTGTGAAATGGAGAGGAAGCAAGTTAGAGAAAAGAAGAAAAAGAGAAGGGGTGGCTAGGGTTAGCAGGGAAAAAAGGGGAAAAAGGAAATAGAAGGGAAGAATGAGAGAAGGGAGAGAAAAACAAAAAATTGACTCTCATTAAGCAATTTCAAATTAGGTTACAATAGTTTGTTTGCCTTTGTCATCTTCATTTTTGCTTATAAACAAATAACAACAAATAATTAATAATATAATAACACTTTATATTAAAACATTAAATTCTAATCAAATTAGTAATTCATAGATCATAGCATATGAGTTAACCACTAACTTCCAATTTTATTAAAATTTACAATTTCTTCAAGTATGTAGATATACAAGGGAAAAACATTATAACAAATACATGCTTACATTTCATATAATTATATATAAAACTATAAAGAAGATAGAGATTTTTTTAAAAACATAAAAACACATGTACGTTTGCATACCAGAATCAAAAAAATCAATGATAAGCAATAACAATGATGTTCAGATAGTATTATAACATTATTAATCTTGTACACGATAATACACCTTTGTTTAACTACCAAAAGATGCACATACCTTGAGTATCTGTATTGTAGTGGTGAGTATTGACTCTCTCAGCAGTCAGCACACTTCGTGATATTTTCTCCCTTATTTTAGATAGTTAATTATAGAAGATAAGTATATATCTATGTTTATAACATGACTCATAGTATTTGATTTGGTTACAAAAGCAAAATATCTAGCTAAGATTAATATTAACTATTTTTTTCTAAATTATAAAAGGAAGTTATAAGATAAATCAAATTTACAACACAAATATTATTATTGGATAAATATTAAATAGCTAAAATAAATATGAGGGATTTTGCACATTTGATCTAGTAGAAAACAATCTTATATAATAAAAAATAGAAAGTAAACCCCCACCTCCTCCATATTCAGCCCCCACCCCCCTTCTCCCCACTGNGATTTCTTATCAAAAATTATCTCTCACACCCCTTCTCTTTTGATATATTACTACCAATATCACCATCATCCCTTATTACTATTGTATTTAATCATCGAACCATTTCTAATAATAATCTCCATCCTCGATCATCACTGTTATGCATGTGGAACGAAAAAATTTAATAAATTTATAAGGAACAAAACTGGTGAATTTTGATGAATTGTAATATATAGAATAGTGATAGTGTACAAACGGGTGATTTCTGTAGTATAAAATAGAGATCATGTTTACTTTTTATTTTCAATTATAATTTTTTTCTATTGGATTATGACTTTTTATATATTTCATTATTCTAAAAAGTGTCTTCTTATATAGAGTTCCGAAGAGAACATTGTGATTCTAATGAAAAATCTCATAAATAATTTGAAAACTATCCATACTTACACTTCATAAGATTAGAAATTTAAATTTTAATATAAAATACTAATCATATAAAATCTTTATAAAAAATTTAACACTTAAAAAACTGTGTGAAAATTTTGATTTTGAATTTGATTTTACTGTATAATCGTTCTGGATGATTTGATTCTACTGTAGAATCATTCTGAATTATTTTTTCACTATTATGAGTGATTGTTAATAATTTTTCAAAAAAACATTGTGCAAGTTTGTTTTCGATTTATTTATATATGTATTTGATGAATAAATTCAAAAATATATGTATATGTTGTGAAGAAATCTGACCAACACCCCAGCAATATATGTCGATGATAACATTAATCTCATCTATGAAACAGGTTCACAACTGAGCTTCCACGGTACGTGGGAAGGTAAATTTGTATGGTGTTTGGACTGAATTTGTCAGTATCCCGATGAATTAAGGGTGGTACAGCTCCGTGTAAGCCTCCTTAGATTATCAAAATATAGATCTCACAAGAATTTAGGGTGCCCTCGTCCTTACTTAAATCATCATCTCCGACAAATGACATATATATCCCTTATTTATAGGGAATCAAGTTCGTACATAGTTCTATGGACCGTGAGCTTATTAATCGTGGATATCAACCACATTTGCAGTAGTTTGTAGTGATCCAATCGCTTGTTTATAGCTATTGAAGCCGAATAGAAGACTGCTAGGAGCATCTAGTAGAGACCTATTGTTGTTGAACTTCTGCCTAGGCGGCATATTTGATGTAGAAAGCATATATAATTCGTATGTCATCATATGTAAGTTGTATATATGATATATAACTGTTATTGGGTTATATTTATCATGTTAGAGTCCAGATAAACAATGAATAATGTGCCCCTAATGTTTAGGAGCTAATCCTTACCCTATTAAGCTACCTATTGTTCGTTGTGCGAACCTCGAACCTCAAACCCTCGAAACTCGGATCCTCGAATCTTGAACCATAGTCACAAATGAACCCTGATTTTCTGAACCACTACACTGGTGAACCCCGTAGAGGTCTGGTGAACCCCGTAGAGCTTCCGTGACGGAACCCATGCCTGTCACTGAATTTACCCATGCTAAATTTGGAATACAACAACTACCCCCGGTTTCTCGAAGTTATGGAATGTAATGGGGAACCTTATGCCCATACTCCAAATGCATCCCCTTAGAACCTTTCATGATAAATTCAGGAAAGAAAGCTCCAACACCTCCCTAAGCCTACATGAGTGAACTTGTCATAGGAAACAAGCGAATCAATATAGAACCTTCATGACCTCATCATACTATGTCAACTAGAACCAATCATCCTAGGAACTTCACAAATGAACCTCATAGGTTCAGGCATGAAAACCTCGCAGGTTCATGCATAAGAACCTTGCAGGTTCATGCATGAGAACCTTACAGGTTGATGTGTGAGAACCTTATACCTCCTTAGGCTCTAGTCACACACATTTTAATCCTGAAATTATTTTTCAAATTAATAAAAATTAGGATAAAATGAAGAGATAAAGACAAGATATCAATATTAATTTGAAATCCAAATTTCAAATGAAACCCTTCAATCTCCTTCTAAAATATCAAGCAAATCTTTTAATGAACCCCCTCTTAAATTAAAGTTCATACACCTTGCTACCCCAATCAAGATATGCCACCTATCCAACACCCCTATACATTCACTTGCCTATATATACATTAGACCCTCCACTTTCACTCCTTTTTTTATATCGTTTATTTCATCAAGATCCTTACAGCCACTCATTCTCTTCCGCGAAGCAAGAAGCCAGACGACTCTAGACACTCTGGAGAGGCGTATCTACTCTGACCACACTTTCAATCTTCGATCAAGTACACACTTCGAACACCTACTCCATTATCTCACCCGTACCTTCATGTTATTTTTACCATAACACTCCCCGGCACATACATCGATGCACGCACATCTAATGTATGTCAACACACACACACACACATTAAGTGTTCAATAATACACACAATGAACATGTCTATGATTGTTTCAACATTGATGTAATCGCGAAACTTACATTCCGAAAATCGATTGCATGCAACCCCCTATTGTCTACCTGTACACGGTCTCCTTACACATACAGTAGCATCTGTATGACCTTTAACATTCTCTATATGAATCTGACCGTATAAGCCACCTAGATGCATATCTTGATCGTATTGTCATATCAATCTGTGATTTATTTTACTAGATGATAAGATTTATCCATATCATTCTGCTTCGATTTATTTGTATACAGATCATTACAACTAACTTTTCCCATGAAACCCTTGTTCTGGCACAATAAACCCATATATAGTATGTTCATCAGAATTAGAACCCTAAATTTTTTAACTCACGGTCCTTACTAGCACTTCTATGCCATATGTTTGATTATTGGTCAGAGTCAAAGTTGTATCCCTTCATTCATCAAGGGATCTCAATGAAGGGTTTCGGGCATGAAAACGCAGCAGATATAACGTAAAACAATATAAAAAAATGAAACTCTATCGCAGGATCCATGAATAACTTTAGATGATTATGGTGAAAAAGTTTGTACCTTAACAAAACTTTCTTTATGCTATTTAATGGAGGTCCAGAAAAGATGAATCACAGCAGCCCTTTGTTGCAAATATATGTTCTCCAAACAAGTCCACACGAATGCCCGATCGTCCAACGATCACCGGAGTCGGTACTAGCCGAATTGTTTGCCTTTTCCTCTCTCTCTTCTTTCCTCTAGCCTCTCATGATCTTCAGCAGCTAGGGTTTTTCTCTAAAAATAAAATCTGATGATTAACCCTAATACTATACATCATTATGTATATATAGGGGAGAGAGAAATTTTGGGCCTAACCCTAATCAATGTGGTTTCCAAAACCCATTATGACTTTGAGTTATTATTATTATTAAATCTAAATTCTAATATAATTAATCAAGTCCCACTTAATTAATTCAATAATTAAATTCGAATAAACAATAATATATTTAAATTCGTAATTTAAATAAACCTCCGTTTTGACGTTCTTTGTGCATGATCCTTTAGGTTATTATTACATTGGCTATAATTTTAATATCCAATAATAAAATTATAAACAATGAGCGGCATCTACTAATACATCATTGCTACCCAAGTAACAATAATAATTGGTGATTCAATTAAACCTTTCGTGAATAATGTTCCATGTAATATAATCCCTTTAACCTTATATTATAGATNTGTGTGACCCTTTAGGTTATTATTACGTTGGCAATAATTTTATTATCTAATAATAAAATTATAAACAATGAGCGGCATCTAGTAATACATCATTGCTACCCAAGTAACAATATTAATTGGTGATTCAATTAAACCTTTCGTGAATAATGTTTCACGTAATATAATCCCTTTAACCTTATATTATAGATCAAACTCGAGGCATGTATAGTGTCATCCTCTTCAACGTTTAATCTCAGTTTCCTTGATCAATGAGTAGACTATTTAAACAAATCAATATTTGAGCATGACCATGCATTTCATAGTCTCACTCGATCAAGAGGCCAATAATATCACTCTTAGAATTGGAGGGTTAAATCTTATATCCATCATTCATATTCCTCATACGATTAATCGCATACCCGATGTTTACCTTTATCATTATCCGGTTAAAGGTAATTTTGAGTGTAATCAAAGTATATTAATTCTCGTATNAAAGTTGAAAACAACTTGTAACGTCATTTTTGACTCGTTTGAACATGGAAACTACTTGTAAACTCTTATTGGATCATTCTTGGCTTATGTGAACATGAAAACAATTCATAACAATTTGAGGCTTCATTCTTGACTCGTGCGAACTTGAAAGCAACTTGTAGNTGACACTTATTAACATGTAGAATCTCACGGCGGGTCTTTCTAGTGTCATGTATTGATACATACACTTATGTTCTTCACTTTAGTATCACCATACCTATGACTAATGAGATGTGGTCATCTGTCAACAAATATACTAGTCTTATTGCATTATTATTGTCCTTCAATAATAATACTTGACTAGGCAATTTTACGAATAAAATACTTGTTGGTCCCTGATATTGTAGAAGGGGGGTTGAATACAATATCTGAAAATTAATCGCG
>QRFB01000677.1:0-57224 GCA_008931105.1 Oenanthe javanica
TCTTAAGTTTGTATTCAACCCCCCCCTTCTCCAAACTTAGTGTACTTAAGGGCGAATAACAATGTATATTTTTTTTATTTAATATAAATATGTATATAATTTATACCCGTGTTATAATAAATATATCCAAATTTGGACTCGTATTATAATAAATATATTCAATTTGGGCCAAAAATAAAAGTTTAGTTAATATAGATATGTATATATGTGGAGCACATATTATAAATAGTAAAATTAGATCTAATATTAACATGGATATTATTTAGGCCCATGGCCCAGTACCGACTGAATAACCGACCAAAACTCTCACACCCATTATAATAAATATATTCAGTTTGAGCCTAAAATAAAATTTTAGTTAATATAAATATTTTAATTTGTGTACGTCAATGAAATTTTTTAAGCAAAAAACTATAAATTTAATTTAATATAGAGACTATAGTTGTGCTAAAAATAATTAATATATAATTACGTCATATAAATAATATTAAGAAAATTATATTTTAAATATTAGAATATATTTATGTAAAAATTTAGAATTAGTGATTGCAATACGTACCCCAGTCTTAATTCCACATGGAAATATGTGTAGATTTTATTTCAGTATAAAAGATAAAGTACTACTATCAAGTATACCAATAAATCATGATTTTCTGGGGTCTTGTGATTGATTTGTTGATTATTTAAGTTGTTATATTCGGGTCACGAACTCTGACCTTATGTGTGATACAGATTCAAAATTTGACATGATTTTAAAATTGATTTGAGATTGGACCCGAGTTATCACAAATGATATCAGAACCGACTCTCGAAAACTTGATGCATCAAATTATCAGAAGTGGAGACGGAAAGACAAGTGGTATTATCACATAATAATCAGTGGTTCGAGTGTAAGTATACGAAAAAAGCCGATATTATCCCACATTTACTAGAATTTCGCATGGTTTATAGGCTATCAGTTCTACTTGACATGGACGTATGAAATTTAAGTTGGGGAGTTCGAAACATTGTAGATTTTATTTAAGTATAAAAGATAAAGTACTACTATCAAGTATACCAATAAATTATGATTTTTTTAGGTCTTGTGATTGATTTGTGGATTATTTAAGTTGTTATATTCGGGTCACGAACTCTGATCCTATGCGTGATACAGATTCAAAATTTGACCTGATTTCAAAATGGATTTGAGATTTGACCCAAGTTATCACATATGGTATCGGAACCGGCTCTCGAAAACTTGATTCGTTAAGTTATCAGAAGAGGAGACGGAAAAACATGTGGTATTATCACATAATAATCAGAGGTTCGGGTGTAAGGATATGAAAAAAACCGATATTATCCCACATTGGCTATCAATTCTGCTTGACATGGACGACCGAAATTTAGGTTGGAGAGTTTGTAACACCCCAGATCTATATCAAAACATGTGAATAATCCATATCACAAATAAGTTCAAGGTACATTAAATCAAATACAAAAATTTGGATAATCCACAAGTTTATCCCAACACAAAAAAAATATTGATTTGTTGATATAATTGATAGTAGTACTATATATATATATATATATATATATATATATATATATATATATATATATATATATATAATCTAAAGTATTCATATGTTGATATTACAATCATATTTCATTAACTAATCAGTTGAATTCTAAATCAAATTAAATATAGTTAAATAAAAGTGAAATTTTAAAAAAATAATTAAATTTTACAAAATATTATAATTAAAATATGACACAAAGAAAATTAAGCTAGCGGTCCGTACCTTGCACGGGCTTTGCTTTTACGCTAGTTTAAAATTGAAAATCAAATAGGTAAATTTCTTGTCATAGCGAATAAATTAAATTGAGTTAGAGTTACACAAATATAATTTAATTTCTGAAGATCACAATTATATTTTTTATCTCGAATTTGAGAGATCATATACTTGTCATTATCATCGCTGCAATTTCGAGAACAAACAAATTGATAACTCGATGATAAATCATAAATCAGGTTTCACAACTCCAAATTCAAAAATTCATCGATTAAAATTTTATATTTAAAGTTACTCTTTTCTTTTGAAGTAATTTAAAGTTACTTATTTATTGAAAAAATAATTTAAAAAATGATTGTTTCGCTGATTAAAGAACTCTAATGTCTAAAGTTACTTCTTTGTTGAGAAAATAATTTGTAGAAAGAGCTGCTTTGCAGATTATGGAATTATTAAAATTATTTTTTTCAGAGCCGCTAAAGAGAATGTCGGAAAACAAAAAAATTGGATAATTATACATAAATATATCATCAATATTTTGATAGTTGATAATAAATTAATTTTTTTGACATATATGATTATTAAAAAATAATTTTACCCGCAAAATCTTAACTAATTTTGACCCAAATATTAATATTTAAATCTCGATCAATTATTTAATTCACTAGTATAAATAATATTAAATAACGATAATGCAATATTTAAAATGTACTATTAACTCAAATAATTTTATTAAAAATTAAGGTCTCGTTTGGTATTGCTGTTGCAGACAGCTACATCAGTTTTTTGTTGAAAAGCTGTCAGAAAGTTGTTTGTTAAATTATAAAAACTGCTGTGTAAAAAAATGTTTTTAGTTTAAAAACTACTGTTAGCAAAAGTATGCCTCCCATGCTTTTGAAAAAAACTACTTTCAGCTTTTGCACAAAGTAGTTATGAGTTTCATCATCAAACCTTCTCAAAAACATTATTTTTATATATTATATATCAAAATATGCATAAATTAAAAAAATTACCAAACAATCATCTGATTTTCTTGACAGCACTTTTTTTCACAGCACAACAATTTTCAACAGCACTCCTAAACGGAACCTAAATCGATTCCAACTTTCATTTTTAACAACTCCAAATCACAGAGAAAAAATCAAGGAACTCCATTCTCAATATTTTGATAATTAATTAACATGATATACTTAATATACTTAATTTGATAAAATTTTATAGTTAATTAAATTTATCATGTACTCCAATCGACCCGATTGAAACTCATAATAATCTTTGGATTCGATTCAGACTCACCGCCCTGAGCCCTATTTTAGAAATTGCACTCAAATTGAAATCAAATTTCTACAAATATAGGATTAAATATTACAAAACGGGCCTACAATCTTAGTTTAACACACAACACCGCGTCCACGCTGGGCAAACCCAGAGCCCAAACTGCTGTTTCTGCTGTCCCCATGTACTATATATTTCATATTATATACATACATACATACATACATGTACATACATACAACTCTGTTATACACCTTGATATTTTCTCTTCAGCATTTAGCACTTCACTTGTTCAACTTCAACCCTCTTATATGAAATATAAAAGGCCCATGTTATTCAATCTCATGTAAGTCTCTTCATGATCATGTTATTCAATGTGTTAATTATAATTAATTTGTATATTAGTACTCAAATGATCAAAATTTATGTTTTTTCTTTATTTTTGTTTATAAACAATTCAAATTCAGTGAAAGTGATTATAAGAAATTTGTGTGTGTGTTTTGGGAGGAGATGAATAGTGTGATTTAATGTAATTTGTGGGGTTTGAGTTGATTAATTTGATAAAGTTTTGATTTTTAATTAGTTGGGTTTTGTTGTGAAGTGAGGTTTTTGATTGGGGGATCTCGATTCTTGATATAATTGGCAATGCAGCCTTTTGATTTATTTGGGTTTTCTTCTCAGGTGAATTTTGTTGTAAAGATTGAATTTTTAAATGTTTTTGCAGGTTTTAATTGATATCAAGACTGTTGATTGACTTTCTTGGTGTTGGGAACTGAACCCAATCATGGCACAGAGTAACTGGGAAGCTGATAAGATGTATGTATATATTTCTTTCATATATATATATATGTATGTATGTGTGTGTGTGTGTGTATCAGATGTATCATGTATGTATATAGATTATTCCATCTTTTTTGTGTGTGTATCAGTTGTATGTATATTGATTATTCCGTATGTGGTGTGTGTGTTGTAAGTTTGACTCGTAAAGTGGAAATCTTGATTGATAATGTTGTGATTTTTGGTTTTGTTGGTGTCTAGGCTTGATGTTTATATATATGATTATTTACTGAAAAGAAAACTACATGCATCCGCGAAGACTTTTATGGCGGAAGGGAAGGTTGCGAATGATCCCGTAGGTAATATATTCATGCTCGAATTAAAGTTTAGTTATTACCCTTGTTTTTTTATTTTGCTCCTGAAGTTTAATTTGAATATGCAGCTATAGATGCACCTGGAGGATTTCTCTTTGAATGGTGGTCCGTCTTTTGGGATATTTTTATTGCACGGACAAATGAGAAGCATTCTGAGGCTGCTGCTTCTTACATAGAGGTGTTTATATAATTTTAAATGATTGTTGCTGCCGCCGCTCTAATTTGGCATATCTGTTATTACGTTTGATTTATTGGAACTTTTATATCGGAAAAGGGAAGGTTACTTATTGATATGATTAAAATTGTGTTATTTATGCTATTTTGTTTTTTTAGACGCAACAAAGCAGAGCAAGGGAGCACCAACAGCAGTTGCAAGCACAACAATTGCAACTTATGCAGCAACGGAATGCACAATTACAACGAAGGGATCCTAATCACTCTCCCCATGGTGGCCCAGTAAATGCTATAAACGCTGAAGGAATGATGGCACAACCATCAGCTAGTGTTTTGGCTATGAAAATCTACGAAGAGCGGATGAAACATCCTCATTCAGTAGATTCAGAAACATCACCTGCTCTAGTTGATGCCAATAAAATGGCCTTTCTCAGATCTGCAGCTAATCACCAAGGGTATATACAATAGAATTGTATATTGATAAAGGATATAATGGTTAACTTAGTTGTTTCACTGGCTTTCTTGTTCTTGTTGTAGATTCAGCCAGTTGGTTCAAGGGAATTCTGGAAGCATGTCTGGGTCTTTGCAGCAAATGCGTCCCCAAATGGTCAATGTAAGTGAATAAAGCATATGCGCTTCATATCGTATGATTCTTTTATGGTTGCAGTATTGCAAGTTAGTCTGTTTTTCTTGCCCACTGACTTGTGACTGATTGATACGAATGGGACATGAAGGCCGAAGTGAACTTGGGCAGTCAGAAGTCTTTGCCCTCACATGCGTCATCAATATATGGACAAGCAATCTTGCAGTCAAAATCTGGATTGGGCAATGCAGGTAAAACTATCAGAGGTTGTGTATGTAGAGAGTCCTTGTGGGTAAAAGAATCTCAAATTCTCTTAAAGTACGAATGAATCTCTTGTTTAATCCATTTCAAGTGATGACACAAATTTCTGAAACTTTACCTATACCTTACCTCGTTGATATCTGCACAATTGTTTACTGAACCTTTTGTCAGGTTCATGGACAATGTTGTGGTAAATTGAAATGTATGCTGTATCATTTTTATAATACAACTTCTGAATTGGTTTTGCCAAAAAAAGAAAAAGGATATAAGAAGGAATAGGTAATTAATATATTCACTCAACTGCATTTCTATTTTTTTAGGATTAAATCAAGGAGTCACTGGTCTTCCACTAAAGGGTTGGCCTTTAACGGTGAGTTATTCATATTTTTGTTCAATGCTGTATTTTTTTTACAATATAACATGAAATGTATGTGTGACCATTTGATATCATATCATTCAGGGAATTGATCAAATACGGCCAAATTCAGGTCTACAAGTACAACGTCCGCATCTACAGAACCAGAATCAATTTCATTTGGCGTCACCAAACCAGCAGGTGTTAGCTCAAGCTCAGGCACAAGGCAGTATTGGAAACTCACCTAACTGCGGATTTGGTGGGTTACCACGGGGCGGAATGATTGTAAAAGATACTCAGCATGTAAGAAATGATGGATTTATATATTCTCCATTGCATTTAAATTCACCAAAGGTTAAAGAACAATATAAGAATAATGTAGCTAAGCACAAACACATATATATGGCATCCACTGATAGATGCATATTGTGCATTTCAATTTCAATTTTATTTTTTTGGAATGAGCTTTAACATCAACTGGTAGATGGTAAGGTGCATATATGCAGTGATAGTGTGATACTACTACTTGTATATTATTATTTTTCGTCTTCAGAGGGAAATTAAAGTATGTATAGCTGTTTTCCTTTTATTTTTTGTTGTGTATACCAATGCCTTACGGGTTTTGAGCCTTAGACATATATATATCCTTTATGTGCTTCTTGTTACAGCTCATCTATGTGCATACATACAGCTTGAACATAAAGCTCAAAATTATTTCTCGACTTGTTTAGAAAACATGCCAAGAACGGAAAGCGTAAGCTTTTATTGGTAGGATAATCACTGCATTATTTCAGTAGCTATATATCTAATTTAGTTTTTTATGTATCTCAGATGAAGATGACCCAAATGCAACAACCATCAGCTCAACAACATGAGCAGCAACTTCAACAGGTTTGATTTCTTATCCATATCTCTATTAGGAATTTGTAAGAGCCAGAACTAAGATGTTTAATATATACTAGTAAAACTTTCCATTACCAGCACAACTTACAATGTGGCAGAATAGTCAATTATGGCACGTTTTTGTTCTCCCCTCCATTGTTAGCTGTTATGATTTAATTTAATTAATGCTTTTTTGTTGTTCTCGCCATGCAGAATAATAACAGAAAAAGAAAACACTCATCTTCTGGACCAGCTAATAGTACAGGTACTGGAAATACAGTGGGTCAAACACCAAACTCCCCAGCATCAACTCATACCCCTGGTGATGGGATAACTACCGCCAGTATGCAGCATGTAAGCAGTGGACAAAAAGGGCTGATGATGTATGGTTCAGAAACAGCAGGTCTTGCATCATCTGCGAATCAGTTGGTAGGCCCTTTTACATTTCTCTTCGCCCCACACACAGTCTTCAATCTATATGTTGGTGTCAATATGCACCTTAGTAAATAGTACTTATCTAAATTATTCCAATGTTTGGTTAACCCTCAAATCTTTAACGTTGCCTGCTCTGTTTAACTTAAATGATTGATGAAATATGCATTTTGTTCTCTAAATATGTGTGTGTATGGAGTATCAAGCTTGTGATGATATATATATATATATATAACTAAATTGTAGTTTATTAGAAACTTGATACTAAACACAGCCTTGATGCACAAAGAACATCCCATATTGCAGGATGACTTGGAACATTTTGGTGATATTGGAGACGTCGACTCCTTTTTGTCTAATGATGGCGAAGATGGGCGGAGTTTATACGGCACAGTTAAACAAAATCTTACTGAACATAAAACCGAGTCTTCTAAAGGTAATGATTAATCTTGTTGATTATGTTTTAAGAGATTCAGGGTTTTGCACAAAACTGTTGACTGTATCGTGTTTTTGTCCCCTTAATCAGGATTCTCGTTTGGAGAAGTTGGCTGTATACGGACCAGAAATAAAGTCACATGCTGCCATTTTTCTTCAGATGGGAAGCTGTTAGCTAGTGCCGGACATGACAAGAAGGTAACAAGAAAACTACAATGTTGCAAACCTTAACGCCTCTGCTTACAGCACAGTAAAGCTGCAAAGGTGAAAGAAAATATGTGTGTAAATAATTAGTGGGTCATTTGACAGGCTGTTCTTTGGAACATGGATACCTTGCAAACAGAGAGCACTCCTGAAGAACACCAGTACTTGATTACAGATGTCCGTTTCAGGCCCGATTCAACTCAGCTATTGACAGCTTCATTTGACAAGTCTGTGAGATTGTGGGATGCAGCTAATGTAATTATCTACACTCAGTTGTGTATACTTGTTTTTAATTCTCAATAGTATTCAGCCATTGAACCATCAGACGTATAATTCTATTATATCACCTCTATCTTGTTCTTGCAGCCAAGCTACTGTCTGCATGCTTATACTGGGCACGCCTCTCATGTTATGTCCCTAGACTTTCATCCAAAGAAGAATGACATGTTCTGTTTCTGTGATAGTAGCAACGAAATTCATTATTGGAATATCAGTCCATTTTCAAGCACTCGAGTTTCAAAGGTTGGTTTGTGAAACTTATATACTCTTTTTATCCCAGACAAATGTAAATTTGTTAAAAATTTGTAACTTTTAATCTTTCGTATTCTATATATTGCGTTTTTCAGCAAGGAGGTAGTTCACAGGTGAGATTTCAACCAACAAGTGGTCGCCTACTAGTGGCAGCATCAGACAAAGTTGTGTCCATCTTTGATGTCGAAACTGACATGCAAACATATTCTTTCCAGGTTTGGCATTTGATGCAATTTGTCAGTGTCTAGTGTTTACCAAACCTTCATAGACATTGTTGGTTTGACCCTCTGGGCATATCTTCTCATGTGCTAATTACAAAATTAATTTGCCACCCTTTTCTCGTACCTTGACGTGTCTTATCAGGGACACAGCAAGGTGGTTAACTACCTATGCTGGGATCTAAATGGTGATTACTTGGCTTCCGTTTGTGAGGAGTCTGTGAAAGTTTGGTCGTTGACCTCTGGCGAATGCATTCATGAACTTAGCTCAAATGGAAACCAGTTCCATTCGTGTGCTTTCCATCCAAGCTATTCATCTCTCTTAGTGATTGGTGGAATGAGGGTATTTATCTTCTTCTTTTTTTCATGTGATTTTGTTTTAACCATTCCACCTAGATATTTTGCTATGCGTGTAGCATTATGGATTAGTCTCTTGGGAAAATAGGTTACTGGGGGTATTTTTTTTCATACTTCTATGATCTAAATAACTAAGAACCTATGATAAACTTTGTATGCTTCAATCTGTCACCTATTGTTACTTCTATTTTAAAACTTGCAAATGACTGGACCAATTAATATAGTCGTCGTTGGTATCTCGATACAATGAATCATTTTCTAAATGTGTGACACCAAGCATCATGTGAATCATTTTCTAGATGTGCGACACCAAGCACCATATAATGGGTTGTTTTCCTTTATGTACATGATTACATGGATAATACATGGATAAAAATATCGCTACTTTGCTAACATTACATTTGTGAACATTGTATGCAGTCTTTAGAGTTGTGGAATATGGCTGAGAACAAAAGCATGACAGTGCCAGCACATGAAAACATGATTGCTGCTTTAGCACAGTCCCCTGTAACAGGAATGGTTGCTTCTGCAAGTCATGACAGTTCTGTCAAGTTATGGAAATAAGTTGTGATAAATTAACACCAGCTGGAGCTTCAGAACTTCATCCACCCTTACAAACCTGAAGCAATACTGGTATCAACTCAATTGTCTGAACCATCAAAGAGAAATCTCTCTTGAGGACATCGTGTACAAATTTTTAGTTTCTCTCTCATTTGTATGGAATGTTTTGTGTTTGTAGTGTTAATTATAGAGATGATACCTACAACATTTTGGTTTAAAGATAGCACATCGAAGAGAACACATAATGAGCTCTTCAGAAGATTCCTAGAATCTTCTTAGCTATCGTTTAACAATAATAATAGTACTATTAAGTAGTAACTATATTCCGTTTTGGGTATTCAGTTTGTAGCCCCCTTTTATAAGTTCCTACATGTGTTGCTGGTGCTTTGGTTTTAGTTGGGTAGATAATGATATTAGTAACGTGTTTTCTGTTACTAAGCATAAAGTAAACTGTTATTGATTCCCTGTAATTATACATTTATACAGAGAGTGATTGCCCCCTCCCCACTAGGCATGTGTTTTCTGTACACAAACTCGGGATAATGGTTTACTACCTGCAGAGCCCCTCTATGCCCTGCAGTAATGATTCCTCTGGATCCCTTGCCATCTGTAGCCATCAATTAACTTAGCAGTGGTTCAAAGAGCTGATATGTACTGATTTGCATATGATTAAACTAAAATGTATATGAACACGAAAAAACTTGGAAGTTTATTACTTAATTAGTAGAAACAGTACATATGATTGATCAAGAATGACATTTCTGATACAGTCAGATTTCATGACATACGGAAGCATGTCATGAAATTATTACACGCGAAATTAACATCCATAACCAAATTATTGTAAGTAATGAAACACAAGAAGTTCCATGTTTTCTTGAGTATGACTTTAAGAAATGAAAGCATGTCTTGTAGGAGTCGAGCACGAGAAATTCACATCTTGTACAACTCAACAACACCGTATAGATCTGCCCCGCATATATATTTGGAGCTTGCAAAACCAGCTTCTTTTCCCAGCATCTGAAATTCTCTGGCAGTCCTCTCCCTTCCTCCATGGCTTACAACCATCATGCGTATATCCACCTGCGATGTGTTCTTGGCGATGACATCGTTTTCTGGTAGCTCTGAATGTATCATCTCCATAATTACCACCTTACCAGAATCTGGTAAAGCTTCATAGCATTTCTTTAAAATCTTCACGCTTTCTTCGTCGTTCCAATCATGAAGTACCCTCTGTATAAATTCATTAGTTGAGAGCTAAGTAGTATAATTCAACAAGTGAAATGACTAAGCTACTGCTTTGCACTTACCTGGAGCACTACAACTTCTCCTTTAGGCACAGCTACAAACATATCTCCTCCAACGTGATCAATACCTGAAAAATTTATACATTGCAAGAATTTACACAATGACACAGGCAACTAAACCATATACATCTATAATATCCCACTCGGAAATGCGATATGAGGGGTATGGGGATGGTGACATGTATGCGATTCTGGCTTGGATTAAAAATGTTGTTTGCCAGAAGAAACCGAGGTCGCGATATTTTGATATTAATTCTGTTTGTTTTGCATGAACAAGTGAACAACTAAAGCGTGGGAACTACCATATGTAATGGTAGAAACGAAGGTCTATCATGAATACCTGGCAATTTAGGTGCATCCTTAACCACATGAGGCAAGTCAAAATTGATTCCCTTGACATGAGGGTTCAAAGACACAATGCAGCTTAAAGTTGCACCATGTGCACCTCCTACATCCACCACTTGTTTCACTCCCTCAAATCCTTTGTACATCTTTAGAAGTATGTCCATGGAAGTAGAAATAGACCTGTCCATTGCTTCGCTCAGGAGACTAGCGAGATGTTTATCTTTTTTTAAATAATCAAACACATTGGCTCCTTCATGAGCCAGGTTAAATGGAATCCCTCCCTCAAGGATTGCATCTTTGAGTTTATACCTGCAAGTGTACATGCATTTATATGTTAAAAACAGCCAGTCAGTGAATAACTATAAGGATTTGTCTATATTTAAAAGTGCGGAGAGAAATTAAACAAACCAAGAATTGTGCATTTCTTTGTGATGAATGAAGTGGTGATACGGAACAAGACAAGGTCCATCTTGACCTTGAACAAAATATTGAGAAATCGATGTCAAGCCGTATGATCTAGTGAGAAGAGCATTGCCACTATTTTTTACAAGCTTGCATTTGATGATGGAGTGGCTAGCAAGTAAACGAAGCATACGATCAAGCATGTCCGAGGCTTCAGGGTTCTTCGTAGAAAGGTCTGATGCAATTTCATCAGGATGAAGGTAGCCATCATAACCAGCTTTTTGCGCTATAATGTCAAAGACATTAAGCTCAAAAAGGGCATTTAAAACCCCATGAACAGTCGAAGAATTTACTATCTGCATGGCAGTTAAGAAGGCTTCTTGATCATGTGATGCCATGGTTCGTTTTCTTGTCTTGTAAATTTCCTCTGGTATTGCATATTTATAGAGCTATAATTTGACTAGTTGCATTGTATCTTGATGCATTATTGGTATTAACTTTGGAAGATTTCAATAATGTGAGACGGCGCGGATGCTTAGAAAGTGTAGGTGAATGAATATAATTTGATTTTTCTTGGAAAAAATAATAAATTCAGCTGAAACGTTTTGAAATATCTGCACTACGTTGTTGGTAAGACAAGACCCTTAGTTCACAAAGGAGGAAAGTTGAGAATGGTTCGCATTTGAATTGGATGGCTGAGGAGGCTGTAGTAGTTGTAATAATTTTATATAACTTTTTACGGAGGCGGAGTTTGAACCAACTTATTCTTAAAAATTTACAATTAATTTGTGTTCTTCTGCGAAATATAAAACGATATTTTATTATTAAAATTATTTTTATTTTTATTTGATCATCATCTTAATATCTACTCTCTGTCTCATCCAATTTTTTACACTTTTTTTTTGATGTCCCATCCAATTCTTTACATTTCAAAAATTTCTAAAAATAATATATTTTTATATTATAAAATTACTCTCACCCATTACTTTACTCCATTTTTTCAAATCTATCAATTAAATATCAATTGAAATCACCACTTTATCCCCTTTCACTTATCTTTCATTCATTTTTCCTTTTTTTCATGTTATTTTATACAATTTTCTTAATTTATGTAACGAACCAATATTAGCCATCTATATAAATAAATGGATGGAACCGAGTACGTATTTTTGTTTTACTCCTCACCAACCACAACACAACAAAATATATGAAAGAGGGAAATTAAAAGCTCGCCATGCCTGGATGGTCAGTTGTGGAATGAGTGGGGTCAAAGCAGGTAACAGTTCACTTTAATCGAGTGAATATTTTTAACTACCAAATGACTGCAAGGGCGGTCCTCACAATTCATAGCCCAGCTCGAAATTTATTTTTGAGCCTTTTTGATTATTTTCTGAGAATATATAAAATAATTAATATTGGAAGATTTAAAACTTGTTTGATTATAATGTTTGTAGACTCGTCCTTACTTTCATGATAAATTATTAATATTGATGTGCTAAAAATACACATTTTAAATTGCAAGTGCATAATTCATATCGTTTTAATAATTAAAAGATTCGTTCCGCAATGACTAAAATTATTATTATAAAAACCTTAATTTTTAATTTAGGCGAATTAGAACAATTAATTTTGAGATGAATTATTAACCAATGACTAAAAAATTTGATAATAAGCTAATTAAAAATTCTAGTAACGAAACTAACTAAATTTTAAACATTAATTAAAATACTTGGCAAAAATAAAGAAAACGGACAAATGAAGACTAGTGCTTGTACAACAAAAATAAAATTTAAATCTAGATCTACAAATTAAAGACCATAATTAATACTACTAAAATTAGATCTAAAATTCAATACAACTCAAAAGCAAAACTGCATCTAAAATATCAAATAATTAAAGCTATTTTAACAAATCTAACAACTAAAATGTAGATCTAAATTCTAACACCCACCAAGAAATAAATTTAGCTCTAAAATATTAAACCCAATAAAATGGAGATTTAAAAAGGGTTCAACTACAACATAAAAAAATAAATTTAAGAACATTAAACTAAATGAGCTCCTTTCAATTCCCAAGTACTTTAATTTTTTACTTGATGGAATTGAAATGGGTCATAGCCATAAAGGTGAATGAGACAAGTAAACTATAAAAGTAGATCTAAAATTTAAAGAGCTAAGTTTTAACACTACCAACAACCAAATCTCTATCTAAAATATTTAAACAACTACAAGTAAATATCAAATCCAATAACCAAAACTAGATCTACAATCTAGAATAAAAAACCAACAACAATAATAAATTTAGAGATCTAAATCATTGAACTCACATTTAAAATAGAGATTTAAAGGTCTCATGACAAGATAATAAAAAATAAAACTAAGGAGTAAGTAGAGAGATGAAGTAAACTAGATCTAGAATATTAATCTAAAAGGACTCCTTTCATTTCTCAAGTATACAACTTGTGGTACTTAGAAAGATATCATAGTCATAAATTTAAAGAAGATAAGATGGAGACTAGCATAAAAAAAACTAAAACTTATGAAAGATGAAGATGAAGACTATTATAAAAGAAAATAAAGACTTGCATTAATATGAAAAGTGTTTACAATATTTGAGAGAGCTAAAAACTAGATCTAGAAAATTAAAAGAGAGGCTACTACTAAAACTAGGGTAAAAACTAGAGATGATTACAATGAGNCAAATTAAAAGAGAGGCTACTAATAAAACTAGGGTAAAACTAGAATGGGGTAGATGATAGAAAAATGGGGTATTTATAGGCTAGAAATAGGGTTTTTGGATGGTGTTCGGTCAATCTTGGCCATTGATCTATATCTTGCATCTATTGACTCATTCTTTTGTCTTTTTACTCTCTTGACTTCATTTTTCTTCCAATTTTGTCATTCCTAGCCCATTTCTTCACCTTTTATTATTTATTTTACTTATCTATAAAATAAGGAAAATGCAATAAATTAACTAATAAAAATATGAAAGTGAGCAATAAAATAGGCATTAAAATATGTAAAATTATGCACTAATCAAATATGATCAAGAAAAAAATAACATATGTCAGCTATAAAATATTTTTTAAATTAATTTAGTGAACAAGTACGTCGACTAAAGTTTTCAAATCAAATTTTGGACCAATTTCTTAAAATCAAAATTAACAAGTTCAGTAAAGATATAAATAATTATTGCACAATCACCTTAAAATTTCAAGAATTAGTGTTAGGTATATATTTATTTGATGATGTACAAAATACTAAAATAGAATCTAGCATAGTTTATCTGTAATAAGTCTTTCTAGTCTTCGAACTTTTCTATAATCAGAGTCTAAATAGTCAACATTCATTTATAGATGTCATTTATACTTAGAAGATTTTCAAGAGAATTGAAACCAGAGTCTGGATGCAAATGCAGAGTCTGGGAGTTGATCGAAGTCTATAGACTATCAGAGTCTATAGTTTGTCAGAGACTGAAGATCATCAGAGTCTGAAGTCTTTCAGAGTCTATAAATCTGAAGCTATATTTAGAAGGTGATTAACAGAAATGGAAAGTTTCGAAGATAAAGACAATTATATTGCAAATATGTTATGAGAAGGAAAATGAATTTCAGAAGCAAACTGTCAACTAATAATTAAGAATTTTATTCCTATTGTAATTTGATTTTTTGTTATTAGTTGATAGTCATCTCTCTATATAAACATTATATGTAACATAATATTATAAGTCGAACTTATGATAGCATAGAGATAGAGAGAGTTGCTGTGAAAACACAAAGAAACTGCTAGGGTTTGTGTACACCCTAGAAGAGTTTGATTCTTCAATAATTGATTGAAACTAAGGCGAAAAGATCACACAAATATTCAACCCTCTCTTCTACTTGTGAAACTGGAATAATAATTGGTATTAGAGCCTACGTTTTAAAATCGATCAAAGATGTCTGGAAACAAAGATGACAATTCTAAGATTCATATGCTTAAAAGAAACGAATACACCCATTGGAAGGTTAAGATGCTGCACCATCTGGAAGCTACAAACCCTGACTATCTTAACAGAATTCGTGATGAACCATATGTGCCCTCAAGGCTTGTTCCTCAAACCACTGAAGAAGAAAAAATAATTGAATAGCACTTTATCAACAAACCAAAGGTTGAATGGTCAAAGGAGGACAATGAGAATGTTATCAAGGAATCAAAAGTCAAAAACATTCTCTTTAACAGTCTGGATTATGTTCTTACAAACTGTGTCATATCATGCAAAACTGCTAAGGAGATGTGGACAAAACTTGAAGTGCACTGTGAAAGGACTAAAAATGTCAAGAAGAATGCAATGTCATTGCTAATTCAGGAATATGAGTATTTTTAGGCAATATCTGATGAATCTATTAATAAGATGTACGATAGGTTCACAAAACTCCTGAATGAGATAGTTATACTTGGTAAGGTTTATGATTCTGAAGATACAAATACCAAGTTTCTGAGAGCTCTTCCAGAAGAGTGGGATAACAAAACAACAGTCATAAGAGAAGCAAGGGATTTAGATGAAATCTCCTTGGAAAAGTTATATGACAGACTCAAAACATATGATCTAGAGATGCAACAGAGAAAGAACAAGAAGTTTGTGAAGACAAAATCTGTGGCACTCTTAATGGAGTCTGAGAAAGAACAACAGGAAGAAGCCACAAAAGCAAGAATCAAGGATTCAAGGAAGAAGGGTAAAACTGTTGTTGAGTCAGAGTCTACTGACACAGACTCTAATTCTGAAGATGAGATTGATTTGAGTCAAATGATCGCTATGTTTGCTAAGAATTTCAAAAGGATGAAAATCAACAAAAGAACTGGAAAATTCAGTAAAAGACCATCATTCAAGAAGGAATATGAAAAGGTTGAGAAGAGCAAAAGCACCTTAATCAAACTTGACAAGACAAAAGTCAAGTGTTTCAACTGTAAAATATTGGGGCACTTTGTTAGTGAATGCAGAAAGGTAAAAAGTCAAGGCAAAGGAAAGACACTTCTCTCAACAGGAAAGGATTGTGTAGATTCAAGCTCAGAGGATGAAATTGATTATGAAAATCTAGCATTGATGGTTGTCTCCTCAGAAAAATTAGAATCTCCCAAAGAACCTTCATCTCCTAAAACTCAAGTATCAATCTTTTCTCCTGAATCTTTACTTAATTTAGACTCTGATGGTATAAAAATTGTACAAAGTGAAATTAAAAATATAATGACAAATTGTAGGTCTCTCACTAATGACAATGACATGTTAATAAAACAAATTTTAACCTTGACAAGTAGGAATAACCATTTAGAGTCTGAATTAGTGTTTATGGAATAATGCAAAAATGGTTTTGAGAAATGCAGGCATAACTACACTGAAGTCTTAAAAGCCTATGACTTTGTTAAGAAAGAACTAGAAGAAGAAAGGCTTAAATTCAAAGTGTGGACAGACTGTGGTAGAAAAGTTCAGGAAATTCTCAATAATCAGAATATATGTCAAACTGCTGGTCTAGGCTACGACAAGAATCAAGACAAAATACATAATGTTGAGAATAATGACAAAAAGGAAGCTAGTCAATCCACTGAGACTAAAAATAGAAAAACCTTTGTTCCTGTTAAATTTGTTTCATCAGAATCAACAACCAATATTTCTAATGAATACCAATAAGACTGATGACCAAGAGAAACAGAAACCCATGAAAAATATAAATATAGGTTTTCTATTTAAGTCTAAGTTGAAGGAAAGAATAGACAGTCTGCCAGAGTCTGGAAAGACTAGGAGAAATATGAATGGTAAGTAAGACATTAATAAGGTCAATAATTATCAAAAAGATCATAATGCTCCTAGAAAGAAGTGTTATAGATGTGAAAACCACAACCATTTAGCTCTAGACTGTAAAACAAAGATTGAGAAGAAATTAGAGTCTATTCATTTTCAGACTCTGAAAAGTCACTACATTTCACAGAAGCCTTGTTATCACTATGGTAGCACATTTCATTCAATTTATATGTATAGGGACTATCATGATTTTTATTACAATTTTTATGAGCTAAAATCTTCAATTGATAAAAGTTGGTATGACACTGTCAAGACTCCACCAGAGTCTAAAGCAACAAAGGAGTAAGGTAAAACAAAAGTGAAAAATACTAAGCTTGTTTCACCCAAAGTTAGTAGTAAAGGATCCAAAACTGTTTGGGTCCCTAAAACATCTAACTAGTTGCTATATGTATGCATGGAATCAGGGTAAAGAGAGTAACAATAATCCTGGACAGTGGATGCTCAGGACACATGACTGGAAAGAAATCCCTGCTTACAGACTTTGTGGAGATGGCTGGCCTAGAAGTATCCTTTGGAGATGGCAACAAAGGACAAATACTGGGATATGACAAGATTGTACTTGAGAATGTCATCTTTGATGAAATAGCTTTAATTGATGGCTTGAAACACAACTTAATCAGCATAAGTCAACTTGGAGATAAAGGTTACCATACTGGCTTTGACGACAAAAAGTGTCTTGTGACTCGCAAAGAAACAAACATTTTGGTTTTCAAAGGTCACAAACATAGTAACATATATGAAGCCAGCTTGGAGGATTGCACTCACAATGAAGTCACATGTCTATATAGAAAGGCCTCAACTGAAGAAAGCTGAAAATGGCACAAGAAACTGTCACACATCAACTTCAAAACACTCAACAAGTTGGTGAAACAGAGTCTTGTGATAGGACTACCACATGTTGACTTTGTACAAGATGGACTTTGTGAAACATGTCAACTTGGAAAGCAAAGGAAAACATCATTTAAGAGGAAGACAATAAAAACCATTTCTGAATCCTTTTATCTATTACACTTTGATTTATTTGGTCCAGTAAATGTGATGTCAATTAACAAAAAGAAATATGCTCGTGTCATTATAGATGATTTTACAAGATTGACATGGGTTTTCTTTCTGCATTCAAAGGATGAAGCTCCACAACACATAATAGACCATATTACTTTTCTGAAAACAAAATCAAAGAAGACAGTTAGAGTTCTAAGGAGTGACAATGGTACTGAATTCAAGAATTCAATCATGGAGGAATACTGTGCATCAAAGTGAATTACTCAACAATTTTCTGCACCAGGAACACCCCGAAAAATGGAGTTGTGGAGAGAAAGAATAGAACACTCATAGAATCTGCCAGGACAATATTGGCAGATTCTAAACTTCTAGTATATTTTTGGGCTAAGGTAGTCAATACAGCATGTTTCACTCAAAATTGTACATTGATTAATATGTATGGAAAGACTCCCTATGGAATGGTGAAGAACAAGAAGCCAAGTGTGAAATACTTTCACATATTTGGATGCAAATGCTTTGTACTGAAAGTACACCCTGAAAATCTAAGCAAATTTGAAGCCAATGCTGATGAAGCTATCTTCCTTGGATATGCACCAAATATAAAGGCATTCAGAGTCTTTAATCTCAGAACCAGACTTGTTATGGAAACTATTCATGTTGTATTTGATGACAAGAAGATTTCAGGATTGTAGGATGAGTCAGAGCGTACAACACTGGAATTTGAAAATCTAAAAAGTTCTAAGATAGATGATGAGGATGAAGAGTCTCAAATAACTTCTGAAACAACACATGAACCTGCACATTCTGAGGGGGAGCCAAAAAATCAAACTCTAAATAGCTCAGAGTCTAACAATTCAGGGTCTACCTAGACAGACAGAATCAAGTTCTTCAGAGTCTAACTCATCGGGGTCTGGATCAGGCAACTCTGAATCCTTTTCAGAGTCAAGCAATTCAGGGGGAGCCTCTTCATTTGAATTTCACTCAAATACAGGAAATGCCAATGATTTAGAGGGAGCTTCAAGTTCAAGAACCGATCTTCCACCATCTAGAAAATGGGTAAAGGATCACACTCCTGATTTAATAATTGGGGATCCTGAGAGTGGGGTACAAACTAAAACAACCACTCAAAATGAATGTCTTTATATCTGTTTTCTCTCAAAGAATGAACCCAAGGAAATTGAAGAAGCCTTATAAAACCCTGATTGGATTATTATAATGCAAGAGGAATTGAATGAATTTAAGAGAAACAAAGTGTGGAAACTTGTACCAAGACCCGGAAATAGATCAATTGTTGGTGTAAAATGGGTGTTCAAGAACAAACTTGATGAGAATGGAACTATGATTAGAAACAAAGCAAGGCTAGTTGAAAAAGGTTATTCTCAGGAAGAAGGAATTGTCAATGATGAAACTTTTGCACCAATAGCAATATTGGAAGCTATCATAATGTTCCTTGCATTTGCAGCTCATTCAAAATTCAAGGTGTATCAGATGGATGTGAAAAGTACTTTCTTGAATGAAAAATTGGAAGAAGAAGTTTATGTAGAGCAACCACCAGGATTTGTTGATCCAAAGTTTCCTGATCATGTTTACAAGTTAGACAAAGAATTATATTGATTGAAGCAAGCACCTAGAGCATGGTATGAAACTCTATCAAAATTTCTCCTTGAAAATGGTTTCATTAGAGGTACCATTGACAAAAATCTCTTTATTAGAAAACATAAAGGTGATATTTTTCTTGGTAAAATTTATTTTGATGATATTATATTTGGTTCTACTAATGAAAAACTATGTGAAAAGTTTAGAAAATTAATGCAATCAAATTATGAAATGAGCATGATGGGAGAGTTAAACTTCTTTTTGGGACTTCAAGTCAAACAGACTGATGATGGAATTTTCATCAATCAATCAAAGTATGTGAAAGAACTATTGAAGAAGTTTGATTTGCAAGATTGTGCAACTACCAATACTCCCATGTCAACAGCCACTAAGCTAGACTCTAACTCAAAAGGTAAGAAAGTTGACAACACTAGCTATAGATGTATGATTAGCTCATTGTTATATTTAACTGCTAGTATACTAGATATAATATTTGCAACATGCAAGTGTGCTAGATTTCAGGCTGACCCTAGAGAATCACATTTGATAGCTGTGAAAAGACTTTTAAGAGCAGATTTTTTCCTTGCTTGTAAAGTCCAAATCTGCTATAAACAGGCTTCATTTTCTTACTCCTTGTAGAGCAATCTCTTTTGTCTTTCTGTGTGATATGAGACACAATTCTTTGTCAAACTCCACCTTTAAATCTTTGTTGCAGAATTGAGTGATGTTGAGTAAATTATGCTTCATGCAACTGACCAAAGCTACATATTCAATGACAACATTTTTTATGAATTAATTTGCCATATCCCATGGTGAAACCAATGTTGTTGTCTCCAAAGGTTATCATTGGACCAACCTCATCTTTGAATTATGATAACATGGATTTGTCATTAGTCATATGCCTTGAACATCCAATATCCAAGATCCACATGACCTTCTTTTTACATGTGTCCTGCAAACACAAACAAATCAAGTTTTCTTTGGTACCCAAACAAGGTTGGGTCATTTATGTTTAGTCACATGAATGTCATTCATGTTCTCAACAGTCTTAGTCACTTGATCATGCATACTTTCACTTTCCTGGTTTTGATTTTTAGCTTGATTAGTACTTCTAGAGCTAGATGCATGTCAAGGTGACATTGAATGTTTTCTTTGTTTAACAGGACTAGCAGTCTTAGGCCTAGAGGTGTTGATGTTTAAGTTTTGACTCATGCATCTATCAACAAACTGATTTCTGAGCCTAAAGTAAGTGTTCATGATATTCATGTTATATGGCATACAATCAAATTTGTCACATAATTTATAATTATCATGCATCAAGGGTTTCACATAGCCATAGGCAAATTTAGTATTATTAACAGCAGGTTTCTTGCACACATGTGTAAGGTGATTTGTTGATCCACAATTTTTATAAATCTTCCTAGGATCATTGTGAACAGGTCCATAGTTATTGTGTTTGTTAATGCTTAACTTATCATTTATATTTGCCTTTTTCTTCTTAACATGCATTGTGTCATTTTTCTGGATAGTTTGTTTTGATTCTATTTTAACAGGAATGGGCTTGGCCTTGACTACTGGTTCTTCTATTTCAACAGAAGGCACATCACTCTTAGTTGTCATCTCATCCTCATCATTCAACTATTGTTTGATGACTATACTGACTTCATCAAGTTCAACAGTTGTTTTCTTAAAAATTGGTGCCTTAACATTTTTCAAAATGTGAGGATTTTCAAGAATTTCAGTTTTCTTGCCTTTTGTTGAAACATATTTCTTTTTCTTGAGAGTGTCATAATCAAAACCAATCTCAATCCTAGAATTTTCCTGATGTTTCTCATGAAATTCTTGAACAATAGTGGATGAGATTTGATAAGATCTTATTTTCAATTCATTCTCAGAAATTTGTTCTTTAAGAAATTTTTCAATTTGCTCAGAGAAAATAACTTTATTTTTGAGATACTCATTCTCTTGTTTCAAATTTTCCATAGTTATCAAAGACAATTCTAAGGTTTCATTCTTAGCAGTCAGTTCATCATTAGCTTTTAGCAATCTAACAATTTCCTCATATGCAGCAGTTATACTAGTATGAATATTAAACATTTCAATGCTCAATTTTTCAACAGTTTTCTTATGCTAAGAATTTGACATGTCAAGTGAGACTAATGAGGGTACCAGAGTGTTTGAGGATGATGTTCCATCATGCGAGTTAGCCATGAGTGCAAAATTTCCATATTCTTCTTTCTTATCCTCATCTGTGTCATCCCAGCATTTTCCTTCAACTATGTAAGCCTTTCATGTCTGCTTTTTGAGAAGTGCCTCATACTTGGCTTTCATTTCCAAGTAATATTTGTCCTTCTTGATTGCTTTAGGTTTTCTACACTCTGTTGCAAAGTGTCTAAACTCATTACAGTTATAGCATCTTATTTTAGATCTATCAATTGTTCCAGTTTTATACCTTTCATTGGTGTTGCTTCTTGTTGGAGTCTTTCCTTTGCTTGAAGATTTGAAATTTGGTTTTGGTTTAAAACTTTTATTTTTCTTGAATCTTGAGTTTCCAAATTTCTTTGCCATGAAAGACATGGTTTTGTTGTTCATTCCTTCAAGTTATTCAATAGTGTAAAACTCTTCTTCACCTGATTCACTCTTGACAGAGTTCTTTTCTTCTTGTTCATGTTCTTCAAGTTCTTCAATCTTTAATTTCTTACTTGTACCAGTCTTCTCAGTTCTTGATGGTTCATTTGCACCCAAGGCATTTGAAACATTTATTATTTTTCCTTTATTTGCTAAAATGGACTTCTTTTGGTAGAACTCCAGTTCATATGTCTTTAAAATTCCATAGATGGTTTCAAGTGGAAGTTTTGTTAGATCTTTTCCTTCTCTAATTGCAGAGATTTTGTGCTTCAAATGTTCTAGGAGAGTCAACAAAAACTTCATGTTATTCTCTTTTGTTTCATAGTACTTTCCATGGAGTTGAAGGTCATTGATGAGTTTGTTAAATCTTTCAAACACCTCAGTTATGCCTTCATTTTATTTTGACATGAAAGCCTCATACTGTGAGATAAGGAGTTGCCTCTAGTTGTCTCTTACCTCTTCAGTTCCTTCACACATAATCTCTATGGTTTCTCATATGTGTTTTGCAGAGGTGCAGTTAACAATGTTGTTATACATAACAATGTTTAGAGATTCTATGAGTATGAGCATTAGACTATTGTCAAGTGACACCTTCTCTTTCTCTGTGTCTGTGTACTGAGATGGATCTTTGGGTATCCATGTTACAGGTATTACCTCAGACCCACTTTGTAGTTTCAGGAACCAATGTTACTGGCATAAAGGGGCCATTCTTTAAGATTTCTGGATACATGGAGTAGCAGCCCTTATGAACATTAACATTTTCCTTTTCCATAGGTTGTAGTTTTCTCTGTCAAAAAGAGGAATCTTTATACTGCTCAGCTTCTGAGAAATTATTTTGATCTTCAAACTGTATGTATGTTAACAGACTGAGCTCTAATACCACTTGTTAGGAATAACAGAAGTTTACAGATAGGAGGTGAATGTATAACTTCAAATTTTTGTACCCTTTGATTTTGATGAACTGTTTATTAGTGTATGTATCTTTAGCAATTCAAGTGTTTACAAAAACATAATGCGGAAAATAAAGTAAACACATAATATAATTTTCAATCTAATTTATATTAGAATTGAACTTTGCTACAATCTGAAATTCAGTGTGAATTTCAGCTTCTTGTTCTTGAAGATTACAAGGTATGTGTGTTCAAAGATCTTCAGTTCATATTTTTAACTAATGAGGTTATGCAGTATTATATAAATAACATGTCCTATATATCATGCACTCATTAATCAATTAAGCTAAAACTAGAAATAGACAAAAATAACTTTACATTTGACTACTATCTATTTCTAGCTAACACACACTGTGACAGTCCTTTGCTTTCAGCCTTGTCCCTTCTGTCATTTGTCTTATTTATCTTCTAAGCTTCATTGTAGACTTATCTCTATCATCACAAGTTTGACTTGTCCTGTCATGACAGAGCTTCAGAATCACTTGTCTTATTCTTCTGTAAATCTCCTTGAATTTAGCATTTTGAATCATTCAAATACTCAACTTCATTTTACTTCAAGAAGTCATGATATTGACTTCTCGATCGAGTACTTCTAAGACTTCTCGATTAGACATAGCTTTGATGACTTCTCGATTGGATATAGCTTTGATGACTTCTCGATTGGACTAAACTTCTCGAATGAACTAGACTTCTCGAATGGACTATCATCACAGACTTCTCGATTGATCCAATACATCATACTTCTCGAATGGTTCAATAGTTTACTTCTCGATTTGTTTTCTGGACTTTTCGAATGCACAACATTTTTCTTTTATTTTCCTTTGCTACGAATGTTGGTGAGGCTAGTAGCGTGGAGATCAAGTTGTAATTCATTCTGCTAGTCATATCTCTGTTTTCTTTTATTTTCCTTTGCTACGAATTATAAGTCTATCGTTATATTTCCTATTATTGAGTTTGTTTATAGTGGTTCCATAGTTAATTGATTGATTCGTAGCAATTATATCCATGGAAGTAGCAATTGATGTTAGAAAATGGAAAGTTTAAGACATATTTTATATATGTTCTTGATGTAATTTCCGTAAACTAACTGTTGGAGGTTGTTCCTTGCTATGAGGACTTAAACTTTCATGTTTGGATCTAAGACATTTTCTTAGTGGAATCCATAAAGAAATTGAGTTGAAGTTACTTGCTTGAAATGGGTTATGTGGGTTTGTCCCACATTGAATTTGTAAAAGAAGGATAATAAGTTTATATAGCATCTTGTGTTAGTGTTGTTTACAACTACTAGTGTAAGTAGAATGCTTATGTCACATGATGCTATTGAGTACTTTATATCTTTTAATTGCAAATTTATTTGATTTATTTATATTGATTATTTAATATTAATATTAAATATATTGAGTAAGGATTATTTAAATAATCAGACTCTATATATATATTGTAATATTAATATTACTTAATCTGAATAATATAAGTAACAAATAAAACCCATCTTGCAAAACTCTATTTTCTTTGAAAAACTCTATATCCCACATCGAGTAGAATAAGAGAAGAGCAACTCAAGATGCCTATATATTGAGGCGTGCACATCTAATTGAGGTGAGCATCTAGCTTGTGTGCCTCTTGCTTGTACCTTGCATAATTAAAAAATAAATTGCATAGGTTGTCGGGCAAAGGTGTGCATCTAGCTTGTGTGCCTCTTGCTTGTACCTTGCATAGTTAAAAATAAATTGCATAGGTTGTCGGGCAAATTGAGGTGTGCCTCTTTCTCCTACCTCGCATATATAAAGTGCATAGGTTTTTTGGGCGAACTGAGGTGCTAGTCGCTGTTGAGTGCTACGTATCTGTGGACGAAGTACTCTGTGCTGTTTTATCCTGGAAGTGATATTGCTGCAACCCAACACAGCGTAGTGGGGCAATAATCTCTTCAAGAACAGTCAAGACTTCTTGCAAGGCTTGGCGACTCAGCAGTGCTATTGGTTCTATCAGTGTATGCATAAAGCTTCTGTTAGAGCTAAGTTTTCTATCTTTTCTCTTGTCTTTGCAGTTACTGATTTATATATCTTGTTTCGACCTTCGTGCTTTGTTTTGTTTTGTTAATTGGTTTAATCTGCCTGTTCTTGTTAATTGTTTATATAACTGCCCCATTGTTGTGTTTAGTTTTTTAATTACGATCCAACAATTGACTTATCCATTGATTCGCTCAAAAGACTAGCGAGGTGTTTATCTTTTTCTAAATATTCAAACACATTGGCTTCGTCATGAGCCAGGTTAAAAGGAATCCCTCCCTCAATAATTGCATCTTTTAGTTTATACCTGCAAAGTGTGTGTGTGTATAATTCACACTGCGAGTATAAGTACATTTTTACATGGATTATAAACAGAGGAGGGGAGAAATTAAACAAACCAAGAATTGTGCATTTCTTTGTGATGAATGAAGTGGTGATGAGGAACAAAACAAGGTCCATCTTGACCTTGAACAAAATACTGAGAAATCGATGGTAAGCCATATGATCTAGTGAGATCGAAGAGCATTGCCACTACTAGTTACAAGCTGGCACTTGATGATGGAGTGGCTGGCAAGTAAACGAAGCATACGATCAAGCATGTCCGAGGCTTCAGGGTTCTTCGTAGAAAGGTCTGATGCAATTTCATCAGGAACCAGCTTTGTGCGCTATAATGTCAAAGACATTAAGCTCAGAAAGGGTACTTAAAACCCCATGAATAGTTGAAGAATTCATTATCTGCATAGCAGTTAAGAAGCCTTCATGATCATGTGATGCCATGGTTTGGTAATTTGCCTGTCTCTAAAATTGCTTAGTTAGTTACAAGCTGGCACTTGATGATGGAGTGGCTGGCAAGTAAACGAAGCATACGATCAAGCATGTCCGAGGCTTCAGGGTTCTTCGTAGAAAGGTCTGATGCAATTTCATCAGGAACCAGCTTTGTGCGCTATAATGTCAAAGACATTAAGCTCAGAAAGGGTACTTAAAACCCCATGAATAGTTGAAGAATTCATTATCTGCATAGCAGTTAAGAAGCCTTCATGATCATGTGATGCCATGGTTTGGTAATTTGCCTGTCTCTAAAATTGCTTAGTTAACTTTATTTATAGACTATTTTTTTGATTAGTTGCATGTCAAGTGCTAGGGTACTTGTCAGTTGTCACGGCACGTCTCTATAGCCATATTTTTCTATCAAAAGGCATACCGAATTGGCATGCCATTTATAATTAGATTTATTTCTGTATCGCTCATGATGTATATAAATTTTAAAATATTATATATATTAATTAAAAAATTTAACTTTTTGATTTAATTTTTTATAAATAAATATAAATTTGATATTTTGATCCAACTTCAAGAGTTTAAATTTTTGTGAATTGTTTATATAAATTTTAAACTTGTATCTGTTATTTATAAATAATATTAATAAACAAATAATTATAAAAATTAATTAAAAAAACATCCCAAATAACGAGAAGGCGCACCTAACTAAATGTGTGACTATGGCATTCCCATCTTAACATGCACCTGCAAGGGTGACCTGCACTCTAAGGTTGCGTTCACTTAGATAGAATAAAATTAGGGGAGAATGTAATGAAATTTATATTCTCGTTTGGGTGAGATTGGGGAAAATATTTATAATTTTCATTATTTCTTTCATTTCATTCCAAAATATTTGAACTAGAATTCTAACCCAAATATTTTGAAAAGAATGTTTCATTGCATTTTATCATCATTTTACTTTCAATTCTAATCTTAACAATTTACTCATATATTCTTCTTTCTACATAGTTTATAATTTTTCATTCCATTTCTTTCTCATTTTATTCTTATCAAGTAAACACAACCTAATAGTCTAATTAATGTCAATTTCATGTTGTAGTCAGTGAATGAATTATCAAGTTTATCTTTAGTCTTAACTGTACGTTATCTTAACCGACCGCTTTTAACCGAATAACCGGCCATTTCTGACTGTCGGTTTTTGACTATTTTGTTGTAGTGCTTGCGGGGGGGGAAACCACCACAAGATTTTTGATATATGTTGTGCTATTTTATAATTTTCATCCACCACAACAAACAAATTATAGAAAAGATTCAGATCAGATGGCTTTACGGCTTTACTATAATATGTAATTATAATTTATTAGTATTCAATTAAAAAATTACTAATTTGCCCCCCGCACGTACGTTAATCTTTATGGATATAGATCTCGCTACAAACCAAAAAATCTTGCTCCATTTCTATTGCCTTCGAAAGAAAACAAAGTTACTTCTTTGCTTCTGGAGCTCTATTTCATGTAAAAATCAATTAATACTACTCTCACTCTAGATTGTGAACAGATAAGTAAGTCATAAAGATTTATCCTCTCTGGTCACATATTCGAATTTCGCTCTGTGTACAAGACCCTCATTTCAGGTTTGGGCTTTACAATAACAATCTGTACAAGCTAATGGACGAATACTAGTCATTGATATTATTTGAGAAACAACTTACCTTCAACAGTAACATTAATACCAAATAAATAGTATAGCGAGCAATGATTTTTAGCTCGATCAACGAGTATGGTGTTTGTGCAAACAAAAATCTGAATGTGCAATTTAATGAAATACGGAGTGACAATTAACAACTAGGTAGGTTATGCTGTATGACTGTATTTGCACATGCTCTCTTCTTTTCATTTCTTGATTTTCTTATACAATGAAGCCTACGCAGCCGAATGGCTTAGTTTAAGGAAATTGATCGTAACAAGCAAATGCAATGGACCGTAATTATTTATTTGTTTTTCTCTAGTAAATATAAACAAATCTTAGAATACGCTAGCCAATAAACAGGACTCCTGCATTCACTTAAAAATTTTAATTTTAATTCCTTTGTTATAAAAGATTATTGATAAATGATTATTTTAATAATTTATTTTCCAATCCAAACTATTTAAATAAGCTTTTTTCTTGTAAAAGTGTACGAAATTACAGTTAACATATATTAAAATTAATTATTAATGATAAAAGTTATATAAAATACTATTAAATAAAATATTTATTTTTTATCCCTATTATAAAATATATTGCACGACATATATATGTCCTGCTTATCACTCTCTACTCCACTAAAAATTAATTTTATTTTATGGCATGTTTAAAAAATTTAAATTTAATGAGATGGGCCTTATGCCATCATAAAATTTAAATTAAAAAAAAATAAATTTAAATTTCATGGCATGTCCATTATTTTGAATTTCAGGCTGATGGTGATGATGAGACTCTAGTGGAGTACAGAGAATGGGATCCATATAAATCAAAATTGGCTGCTGCTATACTTTGTGGTGCTCAAAATATATGGATTGTAACAAACCCTCACTATATTTATATGCCATATATTGATTGTATTATTCTCTTCTAGGCCTTTAAATTGTTTGTTTGTTTGATTCCTCAGAAACCTGGTTGACGTGTACTCGTACTCTTCTCACACTCGCAAGATGATGATTGATTTGGAACCCACTATTTCACATATCTCTGATATTGTTGGCCCTGTCGGTCTTCTTTTCTTCTATCCTTTCATGTGTATTACACCCTCTACAATTACTAATTACTCTTTCCCACTTCATATGCCTGCAGCAAGGAATGGTTTATGTTGTAAATTCCACCAATCGGGACACTCTTGAAAACTTGGCTGACAAACACTCCAATATTGTACCAATTGTTTTGTGTACTTATCTATTCAAATACCGCATGCTTACTAACATGGTTGATGTACTGTTTGCTGCTCTGGATAGTCAATTACAGGTCCCCCCTCATGTTTATAACAGTACTCGTTTGAAGTTCACCAACTTCTTGTTGCTGTCTAGGCGCACCTTCGATAACACATTAACACACTGAAGGGAATTATACTACTTTATAACAGAATAGTTATATAAGTCTGAAAAACCAAAGTTATTAGAATTGCAATGGTACCATATTCAAATTAATAATTTATTATTAAAGATTGTATTATATTTAATGTAAATTTATATGTCTTGCTTAATAAACATTTCTATAAAGAGCATATATTATCCTAGTGCAAGAAAATGTCATCCAGTGAAAGAAAAGCACGCACGGATGTGGCAAGAATGATGTAACATGGACTTGTTTTAGTTATAGATTATTTTTCTTTCATATGTTACAAACCTGTCTTGATTATTTTTCCTTTGCGACCCAAAGTGAGTAGCAATACTCTTCCACCCTCATTGAATAAGCAAGAGGGCTAAGTAGTAGTTATTATTAATCTGGGGATAGCCCCACCTGACCGGCATCAACATTAAACAGTGAAATAGAATAGTTAAATCAAGAGAAGCTACAGTATCGGCAACACTGGAAATACCGGCGCAATTGATCAGTCTTTTAATATTTGCCTTGATATGTAAACCTATCCATTAAAGATTGATTCCTTTTACTCTTTGTTATCAGTTCGAGTTTGCATATTTAAATGCCAAGTACTTTCACGAAGCTGGCGGACACTATGTGTTGTGTGTCGAGGTTTGTTTTTTATGATATCTTGATGTATTCTTTTTATAAAACTGTATATTTGAAGTTTTTCTGAACCATGTAGTAAATGAGTGTGAATGACAGGCAAGCCGAGGTGATGCTCCGTTTGCTTGCCTGTATAAAGGAGAAGAACGGAGTCAATTCAAGGAAATAGAGCATGTTTCTTTGGAGCCGTTTGATAAAGACCATGCTTATGCTATTGGTGGTTTTCGGCTTGATGTGAGGCTCTTGAATCCCATATTTATTTTAGTATGGTTAAACACCGAATCGATTATATTCCTTTGTTTTTTTTATAGTTCAGCCATAATGCCATATTCAATGCTTTTACGAGCATCTTGCATTTATTTTCTCAAGAAATACTTGTTTAACTCATGCATAGTGCAATTTCTCTCCTTGTCTCATTTCAGTTGGATGATCCAGTTAACACGTTTTGGACTAATCCGTTTTGGACTGAACCTATCCCAAATAGGTACCTTTTTTATTCTCATGCTTATTGAGAATTGAGTTATCTGAATTTGAGCTTATTTGATTTCTTGATTAATGATCATAGGGGTGAGGGGGAGCATCTTACGCTCTATGAGAAGCAAAAGGTAAACAACTGAATTTCATGTATCTCATGCACTTTATGTTTTTTTTTCCATTAACTTCCTCCGTCTTTAACCATTCTATTCTCTTTTTTCTAAAGAACTTGCCAACGTATATGTTGTTTGAATCATCACTTGGATATGCTCTCTTCCGAGCTCATCACGTGTATGACGTTGAAAGAAATTATAAAGCTATTGAGATGTTGATCAGCCGCTTCGATAAAGTCTTTGAGTGCATAGCTTGTCATCTTTTTGAATCTGCTAATGAGGCTCTGATGTACCTCAATGCAACGAGCAACGGTATGTTTCTTGATGAGTTTATTAAAAAAGTTAGGATCATTACGTCCAACCCTTTTTTTTGAGCTTGAAAGTGTTTATTATGTAATTTCATTTTGGCCAATACGCGTACATGGAATCTTGTAGACTAGTACTATAATGCTTATTGAATGAAAGATATAGGATTGGACCCTCTAGGAAAGCAGGACTTTGTAGTATGTATCAAAGTAGTTTCGGTGAAAAGGATCATTGCAAGTCAAATGTTTGCCTTGTGATCATGCCGTCTGTTTTGATAAACTATTTTATGCGTATTATTATTGTTTGTAGACACCGTCCCTGAGCATTTGGTAGACTTCCTGGTGCGTAATCTTCCTAATCCAATGGAGGGCGGCGAAAATTGTTATTCGCTTTCACTTCCGCGATCAACTATTGTGCACCCCATAGTAGTCCATACTAAAATTGCTTGCTCAAGGAGTTTGTTTCACGATGAGATTATGCGTGGTGTGCGGATGCATATAGACACATTTTTCGAGGACATGAAGGTTTGCATTTCTTGAAATTGTATACTTTGAATTTTACTAGTGGCTGGCTCGTCTGAATATTCATATTTGTAATTTTTGTAGCCAGGGGACTTGGAAAAAGCCCAACTAGATCTTGCGCGAAATTACTGCAGGCAAAGGCTTATTTCACCAGGAATGTCACAAAAGAAGAGAGGTAGAGTTGAGGTTGGTAATCTGAGTAGGAAAAACCCATCGAGAAAGTGCAACGCTGCTGTTAAAATGAAGTGATTTTTTCTTTGGGAGGATGTTTGGACATCAGGCCAGAGTTTTGATGGCTCTTTTTGACAAAGAAGATGTAAAAGCTGATGTTTGCTTATTTGTTTTTGAGATGCAAACACTGTAAATATGTCTTAAGTTGCTTGTAATCGGAAGTGACGTGATGCACATACCCTTGACTCCCCGGTGATGAAACATTATTTGTGTTGCACGGATATAATTTGATAGCAAGTTGTTTCCAGTGATATCTCAATGTTTTTGAAGTCTGCGGCTTTCATTTGGGTATAATAGTATGAGGATCTTAGATTTTAAATTTCATCATCTGCCTTTGACTCCAATTTGTGGAAAGTTGTTGCAGCGTTATGCTTTTTGCAAACTGAGATACAATTGAATCTAATTGGGTGTTGTCGATATATACCTGTATATATTGATTGTGTAATAGGGTTGTAATAGATCAGAGACAACACATAAAATTAAAATTTTATATTAAATAACTTCTCTATGCTATAAAATTATTATAAATTTTATAATTTAAATTATAATTCATTTAATTTCATATATTCAATACAAATGAAAATAATAAAAATATTAATAATATTATAATATTTTTATAAATATGTACATATTATAAAGTAAATTATAAGTAAACAATTATTATATAAACATTATATTTATATATATATAATAAGATAAAAAAATTAACTACAAATATTTTATTATATTAATATTTTAATATTTTTATAGATATCCAATATATATTAGAACAATCATACAAATAATTAATAAATGTAGTTAACAATATAACATTTTTATATTTAATGTTATAAAATGTAAATATATTAAAAGAATTATACTATATCAAACAAAATATATTAATTATAATAAATATATTTTAAATATTTAAAAGGTATTCCGTGACCGATTTAAGCTAGTGTAATATCTATCAGATGTTGTTCAACCCGTGACACATGCCTTCCAGACAGTATACCATGCAGCTACGCCACCTGGAACCTCAGCTAAACAGGTTCCAATGCACGCAGAACGAGCTAGCAAGCCTTCCTCTACCCCGCTTCCTCATTTTTGGGTGGTTTCTCACCTCCTATAACACATAAACAGCTTCTTAGATTCCCTGACTAGATTGAAACCTCTATTTTACCAATGTTAGCTAAGAGCATCTCTGAGGGTTAACTCATTAGCTAAATTATCTATACGACACATAAGTGACATTTAGGTGATAACTTTAGAGGATATCTAAAAATTGAATTATTTCAACCTTATTTTTCCTTAATAAAAAATATAGATAACGGGTCCGTCTCATACTTCCGTGGGCCCTATTCATATATTAAAAATGAGGCCATAAAAAGAAAATTTTGAAGTGAAAGTAAGGCTTCTAAAATATAATTTATAATAAAAATATAATTTATAATAAAAGAATGATTACAAAATTGAAATATAATTTATAATAAAAGAAGCAAGCTAGTAAGCTACAATAATCATAATGTATTTTTAATGGATATTATTTTAATTATAATATAGATGAACTACATAACAGGGTGGTGGATTTTGGGGCCCTCCAACAAAGGAGGCGATGTGCAATTGACCTGTTTGCATAGGCAAAAACCGGGGTGATACACCGTCATATTTGATTTTTTATATTTGTTGGACCTATAAATTTTTTAGATATAATTTTACATAATTATAATTACAATTATAAATAACTTCATTGCAGTGTATACACTTCCTCTTAACTAAAATTTTACATTATTATTATAACTAATCATTTTAGCTAACAATTTTAGATATTAACATTAGAGATGTTCTAAGTGGATTGGATCGCAAACATCCTATGAGTCCAAATCTAACTTACGTGAGATTTTGGGAACAACAATCACGATTTATTTTACATAATAATAAATCATGTTAAATTATCTTGCATTAAAATTTATATAATAAAACGATTATTCAATCCTCATTTCAATATAAAAGTGTTGTAATTATTAGGATGCACAAATTTGATTAAATCAATTCAATCCAACCCTCATTCGATTTTAAAACCAAAATTTTAATAGGTTACAGTATTAATTTAATCAAATAAGTTGCATAATAGTTCAACATTTTAACAATTTATTCCAACTATTCATTCAAATTTTCATTTTATTAATGTTGAAATTAAATTTGAAATCATAACATCATAACCTTTAATATAATTCAAATTATATTAGTAAAATAAAACTAATAAAATAATATCAAATTTTAGCTTTAATAATACATTCTAAACCAACTCGATCCAATAAATGGACTATATAGTCAGTACATTAAATTTAACTAGATGGGCCTTGCACCATCATATCACATATAGTTAATAACAAAAAAGGCCCACAAGCTCTTAACCCATCAAAAAAAGCCCACATGCACTATTTATGCTATATCAAACATCATCTTCAACTCCTCTTTGTTCTTGATGAAACTACTGTAGTATAAAAAAAATATTTTTAAAAAAAATTCAAAAATCAATTTAAATGGAAGCTGCTGCTGATGATGCCATGGAAACTGAACCAGAGGAGCTCATCTCTGATTCATTTGTTTGCTGCGTGTGCCTGTAATTTTTCTTCACCTTTTATACACACACATATGTGTATGTATATGTTATGTTTTTTTTGGGATTTGAACTGCTTGTGATGATACTGGTTGTGTATTGATATCTGGGTTGTAAGTGAAATTTGCAAATATTAAGGTTTTTAATTTGTTTATTTTTTATGTGAACAGTACTTTTAAGATCAAAAAGTTGAAAATTAACAGAGGCTGATCTTAAATTTTAGTAACTAATTTATTTATATTGTTTATATTTATGAGTAGCTAGAATGATTTTTTTTGGGATTTTCAAATGAAGGGATGGGTTACTTGATAATATATGTTGTTAGTTTTCGTGTTTAGGTTTCTTGATTTCTTACAAGGATTAGAAGTTTTGTATAAATGGACAAGTAGAATTGTGGGAATGAATTGATTAGCTGTTGTTTTATATTTGAAGTTTGGACATATGTCTCTTTGTTGATGGGGAGACATTGCAATTTTTGGTTGACTTAGGGATGAGTTTTTATGATTGGACTGCGTTTGGAGGTGTGATTGACTGCGTTTGTGAAGCAAAATGCTTTGTCTATTGGCTGTGTTAGTTTGTATGTTCCTGGCATGTTTCGATGTAAGATTATTATTGGAAAAATATCAATAGTTGATTTTAAGATTGGATAGTCAAGATTTGATCATTATGAATAATAAGCTTTTATAACTAGATAATTATGGGTGTAGTGGTGGTATGACTGGTATTTGAAGAGAGGGTTGTCGTGGAAGGAAGGATTGGTCAGCCGGGGCGATGAGGGTACGTGGAGTTGGGTTGTGGGCACAGTGCAGTCTTAGGTCGACTTAGGGACGAATCTTTATAGGCTGAGTGCCGTTGGAGGTGTATTTGATTGTGTTGGTGAAGCAAAACACTTTTTTCTATTGTTTGTGTTTGTATGTTCCTTGCATGAGACTAGATTAACTGATGAATACAGTGCACAACTAGTTACAAATGGAAAATAACAGATATGAAAGCTTGCCTCTTAAATCCAAAGAGAGTTGTTGCTGGAATATGGAGTTCTATTCTAGCAACAAAAAATAACTTTGGGTAGAGTAGTCGAGCACTGGTCTATATTTTATTTTAGCTAAAAGGCACTTTTGGTGCCAAAAAATAGTAATAGCTTAATTAGCATTAGCATTGGATATGTTCTAATATTACAGAATCCAAATTTACTTTTTGCAAAAATGTTTGTCTAGTAAAACAACAACAACAAAAAACAAATCACAATCCAACGATGTTGGCAATTATATACTCTCTCAATTAACCCAAATTTCTTACTATAATTAAGACGCAGTCTTTTACAACGATACTAAACATAAATGTAAGATAACTAATTATTTCAATATTTATAGAATTTTCAGACAAATAACTGTAAGAAACTAACTATTTATCTCAGTTATTTGATTAAAACTAAATGTGTGGATAGAAATAACAATTGAAGATAAAAATTACCGTTATGCAATCAGATACTAGACTCCTTGATATTGATCTGTACAGAATTCTCCGTATCTATTCTGACTCTTAGAGATCAAACTAATCGAAATTTCGACATTAATATTATATATAATTTTATACACATTAATAATTTAGTTTGAAGTTTGATTAGCTTGACTTCTGAGAGTAATTAGTTTGAAGTTTAATAATTTTGTTTATGCTCTTGTGTATGGACACTATTTTTGTCTTTTTAGAGGTACAACTAATTCCACAATTGTTTTATTACCCAAGAAACTGCTTCATATAATTATATTGCATATTCTAATCTATTAAAACTTTTTTTCTTATTGCAGTGATCTTCTGTACAAGCCTATTGTTCTGTGTAAGATGATACTCCAGTGACAATTGACTAGTACCTATCTTCATTTTGTACAGTCTAACATATTCTTTTTGCAGCTTGTGGCCATGTTTCCTGTTTCTGGTGTGTCCATAGATGCATGAATGGTTATAGGGAGTCTCATTGTCCAACATGTAGGCATCCATACTATCATTTTCCTAATATATGTAAGATGCTTCATTTTCTTCTCCAGAAGATGTATCCCATCACCTATAAAATAAGGGAAACTCATATACTAGGTAATCACTGTATCTATGAGTTATCGAATGCCATTGGTATTCACCAAATTTTGCATAAATACAAAATTTTGATGTCAGTTGCTGTTTTCCCATATTTTAGAGTATGAGAAGGCAAGGGACTGCTTCTCGCCAGAGCTGAAAGATCCTGTATGTGCATCACATAATAGTGAGAAACTGTGTCATCTGGGTGATGCGGGCCAATTGTACCCCGCAAATACTAAAGAATACTCATCTTCAAAGGGTTCATTTGGAGATGGGCGAGCTGCTACGAACTCGGAGGAACTGGTATTTTCATCATCAGTTGATGGGGTTTGCAAGAACCAGCTAAAAGAAAGCTCTTCTGGAGGTCTTGAAGTAACTCAAAATCATGCTGTTAAAGAAAATGTGATGTCCAAGGGAGATAGTGGAACTCATGTGCGGGTGTCAATGACTGATATGCTCTGTGTAGCATGCAATGAACTTCTGTTTCGACCAGTCGTTCTTAATTGTGGGCATGGTATGCTTCTGCTTATGTTTCCTCACTATGTTTTGTTGGCTTTATCATTTGTTTGAGCAACCCTTCATCTGTAATCTGGACTGTATTCATGCAATTCTCAAATATTTTGGGGAATGTGGTTCAGTATACTGCGAGACTTGCATAAGCATCCCAGCTGGTGAGAAACACCGGTGCCAATTATGTCAAAGTTTGCATCCAAACGGAATCCTGAAGGTTTGCCTCGAGCTTCATCATTTTTTGGAGACCCAGTTCCCTACAGAGTATGAACTTCGAAAAGACACAATAAAGCAAGTCAATTCTCAGCAAGAGCTTCCAACTATACGTAAGTGTCTATGGTTTTCTCTGCACTTCTTTCTTTCAGTTTAATTTTTTAGAGTGCCATCAACAGATGTGCTTGTAGTTTTCTTCAAGGTGCTTGTAGTGGTTGTGTACGCTACAAGAACTACAATGATATTTATATCTCAAAATATTATCCCATACTGGGTATACCTCTCTCTGAATCTCCGATACAGTTAATACTAGTACGGGTACCTTCTACAAACCTTCTTTCGTGAATATAACTAGCCTCATTATAATAGTTCAATCTCTTTAACTTCCATACAATATCTCATTTAATTTGAGAATGATGTTATTACTGTCTTCCGATTTACAATTTAAGCCAGAAGTCAATCTAGTATGATACTCTTTACCATTTTTCTGTGCATCATCTATTGTCATTTACAACCCTTTCATTACAATCTTTAAATCTGAACCATATAAGAAGTAAATACTCCATTATCAGAAGCACCACCACAAGGAATAGAAGTGTCTTGTTCAATATATTTTGGCACTTTGACATTTCAATGAGTAGTGTCATATGTTGTTACAGGCTCAGCAGAAGGTAGTAAGCAAAGTGGCCATTTCTCATTTACATCAGATGAAAGAATTCACCCATTATGGGGTGACCACAACGTGCATGTACATTTTGGAGTTGGTTGTGATTTATGTGGGGTAAGATTTTATTTTTAAGGTTGTATTCGTTGGCCTATCCAAGTAGTTAGGATTACAGCGTGTTGTTTGGCTGTCACTCCAAGCACACATATCATACCTAAATGATGACCCTAATGTTATTTACTGTCTTTCGTTTGTCTACACACTTTGGAAGCAACTACCTCATATACCAAATGACAAATGTCTATCACTACTATAGACTATGAGTTCGACAAGTTTCTCACATTGTGCCGATTGTTGTATGTGAAATGATATTGAGAGCATGCTTCATCATAGTTTTTCTTTTTCCGTCCTTTTAATGAACATGGTAATTAATAGTACACAAGATAGTTGGTCATTCTAAATTTCTAACTACAGAAACAAGCTTCACAACTTGCACGGCATTAAGTTACCTCTGACTGTTTGTAGTTATTTTCGCATTTCTAATTCATTGTTGCAGATGTATCCAATACTTGGAAATAGATATAGATGCAAAGATTGTGTGGAAGTTATTGGATTTGACCTTTGCGGCGACTGTTACACCACAAGATCAAAGCTACCTGGCAGGTTTAATCAGCAGCATACCCCAGAACACAGGTTTAAAATCATCGGATCTAATTCCATACGTGGCATAATCTCGAGGATGACAAGGGGAGAGGTCGAAAATATCAGGGGAGCTCATATTATTCCTGAAACTAATGTAGAAAATCCTGAAAATGTGATTGCTTCGGCTGTTGATGTTGAGGAGAATGGTGAATATGGGTTGGCGTCCCTTCTTCCCTCAACCAGCAACTTAGAGGAACAAAGCAGCGAGCAGTCCCCAACCATGTGAAATCCAGCAGGTGAAACTTTGGACCTCCATGCCCAAGACTTGTTGGATTGCAACTATCGAAATATTGTCTGAGTTCTTGATTAATGGATTGCAATCTATTCTAGCCTGAATTTGGCCGGTGTATATATTATACAGTAATATCTCCTTTTTTCAGAACGTAGACCCTTCTACCCAGAAATAAAGATCAGTATCAGTGCCTAAGATTCCTTTCTTTCCTTGGTACACGTTAGGCAATAACTTGTATGATTAGTGTTCCATGTCTTGCAACATATGCACAATTATGGTACATTATAGAGTGCATATATCATACTATATTTGTTATCATGAAGTATAATTAGCAGAAGCATGCAATGTTTTGGCATGATATTACTAGTATTATGCCCTCCTATTGACTCGTTATTATGTGGGGGGGTGCTCATTGTAGTTTTTTACAATTTAAGATATTCTGGTTTTACATTAAACATTTAATAACATTACTGGTATTATGCAACCCTAATGACCATCATCATTCTGTGGGAGTCATGTAATGCATCTATCGTACGAGTGCTTGTAGTTCATAAGTCCGTTTATCGTTGCTTTTCCTTATTATCGTACGAGTGTGTCTAGCTCACAAGTCACAAGTCCGGTAAGTCCGTTAATCCTTCCTTTTCCTCATCATCTTCCTCTCCTTATAATTGAGGATCTCGCAAAATTGATCATATGTTTAGAGAGTAGACAAGAACCTAGTCAAGTGATCACCACATTTTACTCATCAAATTCTACAAACCAACAGTGTCAAATATTTTCGAAAAATTTCGTACACAAAGATTCTTTACTTTGAGAAAAGTGTTATGTATGATGAAAGTTACTGTAATTTAGAATATAATGTAGCATTATCTTTGTATTGTAATGAGGTAGTCTTGTAGGGTAGGGGGTGACTAAATATAATACTCCTTTGTCCCATTGATTTCTTAACATTTCTCAGAGAGTGTCTAACTCGCATTTTAAGGTACATATAAAATATAATTACATAACTTATTTTTATAATTTTTTGTTTTTGAATAAAAATTGAATGTTTAAATTTGTTTTCAGAAAAAAATAATTTAAAAATAAATTATGAACTATACTTTATATATACTTTAAAATACGTATCGGAAACTCTCTCATAAATGATAACCATCTCTTTGCGGTTGCAAGTGGGTCGTTGATTATTCTAATTGAGCCAATAATCAATAGTAATGAGCGACAGAGACATGGCGGGAAACGTTTTCATTGGATATGTAAACAAAAGATTCTTTCTACGAGGATAGGGCACATAAAATCAACTAGGCTCTGTCTTGAGTTCTAGACGCTTTTTTTAAAATTAAAAAAAAATTATTAGTATCCGAAAAGAAGAAATTTTCGTAAATAATTTAAATTTTGTTTGAAGATTATTTATAAAGATTTGAATTGGAAAAAAATATAGTAGATCAGGACCATCATGTCCACTTTTAAAATTTACCCGTATACTGGGGTCTTTTCACGAATATTTTTAACTTGTAAAGATAATAATAATGACAGATAGAAATGTAGTAATATTTGATAAATTATTCATCTCAAGAAATAAATATTTTTTTTCGATTTTTTTTATCCAAATGAACTAAAGTGCAGTATAAATTACAATCTCATTGACAATATTTTTTCAATTTCAAAATATAGATGATCTGATGAAAAAAATTAGGTGAGTTGCAATGTGGAAAAAAAGTACCCCTCCATTCCCATTTAATAGTGATTTTAGGTTTCCTTAACAAAAAATATTGTTTTTTTATGTTTCTGTTAAAATTCTCTTGTTTTTTTGGGTGGTAAGTTAAAATTCTCTTGTGATAGCAGTCATTTTACACTTTCAAAGCACATTAATATGAGTAATATTTTCAAAACTTTTCATAACATGCCATGTATTAAATAAATTTTATGTCATTTTTTTATCAAGAATATAAAAGTACCAATGTAACGTTATTAACTTTATTTATTGAACACATTTTGGTGCAGAAGGCGATGTAAGATTCGCTTAGATTTTTTTTATGCGACAATGTCAGTTTAGTAGAATGAATAAGTTAGGGGCCATTTGTTTTCTTCATACGGTGGAATGGAACTTATCTTTTTGTTTTGATGGTCTAGAATGGAACTTATCGTAATTATTCTGTTAATAATATTGTTTGTCTATAATTTTAATTTATCTTAATGATTCAAAATCAGCCTAATCGCTAAGATACAAATTCCTGTCTCAACCATTGTGCGGGAACGTAGCCTTGTATCCTGTGACCTGTGTTTTGATTATCTTGTTTCATACATTTATTATTTTACACTTATTATTATTGTACTTGTATATATGATTTTGATTTCATTTGCTAACTAAAAAAAATAATACATATTCATTAAAATTATACAGATATATATATATATATATATATATATATATATATATATATATATATGTTGCTAAATATAAATATCTATTATATTATTTAACAATAAAAATAACAAAAACAACAACAATTATTATTATTATTATTTTATGGTGGGTATATACCACGTGTTTCAATTTTTTGTAATATATGATAATTCTGAAATTAATATCAATATCATTCACTAGCATATTAATTATAACTAGATTTAAAGATGTAAATAAAATCAACTTTTTTGAATCGGTTTATATAATCAATAATAATATCTAAAAATAAAAATATACATAAATTAATTATTCTTGAGAATTATTTCTAAAGTGTTGGTTTTTATTTTCAAAGGCAGTGTTGGTAAATATTCTCATTCACATGTTTCACAAAATTATTAACAAACAAGCTTATCATTTTCTATTATCAACCAAACAAGCATAATATGATACTAGCATATAACCGTACGATACACGGATCGAATTATTTTAATATTTTTTATATAATTTGAATATATTTTTGTTTTTATAATAATAATTTAATTTTTATTTAATGTTATATGTATATATTTTATATAATTTTTCATATATTTTATTTATATTTTAATAGGATAATGTTTTTGTGTTTTATTTAGATATGTATTTTATTTTGTTGATTAATATAAGATGTATTTTAGTTAGGGGATTAGTGTTTAAAAATTATGTTCAATATAACTATCCGGCCCAAATACCGACTAAAGGCCACCGACTACCAAATTTTTAATCTTTCGATTTTAATAATATAGTATAGATATATATAGGAGTATATTATGAGAGTTTTCAATTTCTTGTCATTATCACTGTTTTATAATATATTATAAATATGTTGATAAAATGAGTTTTTGAGTGAGAAATGTTAGAATAATATAAAATTATGATAAGTTAGGCTCCTATCTGTTTGAAATTTTAGAATAATAAGTAATTTAACATGATATCCTTATCCACCACTACCGAATAGACTTTTGATTGTAGGGAGATGTTAGAATAATATTAGATCTTGGTCTCCTAACATCCTGGGATTTTAGGAGAATGTATAACTTAACAATAAATAATGTTAAAATATAATATAATAGTATAATTTTTTTTTATTAATTTTAGAAAAGCCGGTAACTTAGCACTTCTACTCTCTCAAATTATTTTTAGAATTTTATTTTTTTAATATCAAATTTTTATTAAAAAATTAAATTGAAAAACTATTTTTTAATACAATTTAAGACACGTGAAAATAGTCTAATAAGCAATTTAAATAAAAAATTAATAAAAAGGAATATGTGTAAAATAAATTTTTTTTGAATAAGTAGATTTATGGCTTTAATAATTTCAGAATGAGTGAGATTCAAACTCAAAAATGGAACTAAAAAAATTAATTCTTACCACTTAAGCGAACTTTTTAAAAAAAGGGTATCCAATTGCCTTGAATAAAATAATGGATTTAGGTTGCCTAAAAGGCTAAAACAACAGAATAAACTTAGTAGATGAATGATACAACAGAAATATTATGAAACGGTTATTAATTAATCTTTACATTATATCCTATATATAATAAAAGTAAGACTATATATAATAAGATTAAGAGTAAAATATATTTTATTCAAATACTACCAAATATCAAAAGATCGATTCTTAATAATTACATAATATTATATACTAATTATTTATAAGTTATAATTATTATTAGGAATTTTAACAACTATAATTTTACTTAACTCGCTTCAAATTATAACTCAAACTCTATTACATATCCTAGTAATATATAAATTTTAACTTAAAGAGCTATTTTAGAGTTGAATTAAAAAAGAAAATTCGTTATTATTGTGCTACTTACACGACATACATTGTTTGGAGAATATTTTGAGTTTCAAATGTCAGAATTAAATTATATTTAATTCTAAGGTGATCCAACATCCAAAATCCAACTAGAATTACCCGTAATCTAGACAGAAAAGATAATTACAAATTTTTATCAGATAATTCTATTCCGTTTAGAAAACCTTTTTATAATTGATTTAAAATATTAAAATATTTTTTATATTAGATTTATATAAAGACATATCATATATGAGACATTATTATTTACTATTATTAGATTAGAGTAAATAGTATTAGGGTTTTAGCTACAGAGATGGAGGAAAGTTGTAAATTTTCCTTCTGAGAGGGACAATTAAAGTTTTTTTTATCCAAATATTTTCTATAAAAATATTTAATAAATTATATAAGATATTAGGGTAACTTTATAAGGAGAACCAGTTACACTTACCGGAGAAATTATTATATTGAGAACTTAGAAAACTTATTAATTCATTAGTTTGGATCGAATTGAAGAATTAGATTTTAAAAAAAAAATATTTGAGTTCACCGGGTAAAAGTTCAACCTAATATAAGATATTAAATATACACTCTATTTTGTTACTATATTATATACAATACTATATGAGAAATACGTCATCACATACTTTGAATCATGTTATTTGATAAATAAAATAAATCAAATTAAAATTAAAACAATATAAATTAATAATTGTTAATACATTTTTTAAATTTAATAAATTTATATATGAGAAAATCATATTGAATTAATTTTTAATAACTGAGGACTATTGTTAACTATTTTATAATTAAAATTTATTTGTATTTCTAAAAGAATGTTATTACACGAGTTAAATTATTATAACATACATTAAAGTATTAATATGGAGTAATATGTTTGATTCCATAAAGAACCTGTCATATATTAGTATGAAAAAATGGGATGTAAAAATTATTATGACGGTAATTGTTATGGTTCATTTTATTTTTTAATATTAACTTAAAGTTTAAATCTCATTAGCAATATAGTAACACCTGTTTTTTTTTTTGAAAACATATTTATTGATGCAATGTTTAAATTTATATATTATAAATTACAATTAATACTATACTACTACAAATCTAATAAAATAAAAAAAACTTATTTAAATGAATAATTATATTATCATATTATTAACCGATACATATATATTATATCTCATATACCATCATATCTATTAAATTTTATATAAAATAAACATAATAGAGATTTTATCAAAAATATATTTAAATCTAATATGTATAATCTTTGATATATTAAAAAAATCATGTTCATAATATTTCGAATCACAAAATTTTACATATTTATATATTAATAATATAAATTTATATTTTGTGCGATGTGCATATTTATTTTTAATATTTTATATTTATTTTATTTATATTTAATTCGGTTGATGTAATAATATATATTTTAACTAAGTTAAAAAAACTAATATAATTATAATATATTAAGACCATTTAAAATTATAAAAATATTAATAATTTTAAAATAAATAATTTAATTAATAAAACAAAATATCGGTCTATCATACTGTTAAAATCTAGTAACGATAATTACGGTTCCTCAGAAGTGAGAATAAAGTTGCCAAGTACAGACAAATTTAGAGCATGGAGATGCATGACAGCCATAGAAAGCAGCAAAATGTACGAGATATAATTCTCTTTATATATACGAGACAAGACTCAAGTGGGTAAAAAATCATTAAACTTAAATTAACAAATGAGTTAAAGTCTAATCACACGAGACTAGTGCAGAAGAATGTATAAAATGGTTAAAACTTCATAACACTGGCATGTGTCAAGTCACTCCTTTTTTTTAAAATCAGTAAAATTTTACATCTAATTCTTATTTAATTTTTCAAAGATTAAGCGCAAAAGAAGTTTAGTTTAGACAAGTCTCTTCTAATTTCACTAGCAGTGCATTGTTAAAACAAAACTAATAAAGTTGCTATACAGAAGCTGTGGTAAAGCAGAACTTTAAATCATAGATTAATGTGTTAATTGTACGGAAAGCCAGAAAATGGGGGACATTAGATTACAAAAAGGACAAACGAGCATTCCAATGAGGGTCAGCAGCACAATTAAGTTGGTGATTAGCATCATTATACACACCCACATATATACATACATGTTTGAGTCTCAAAATCCCATGCATTTTCACCTTTTCATCTCTCAAAAATTGAGCATGTGTGCAGTATCCATCTTCCCATCATTTCATGTTTTTCTTCCATATATAGGAATGTATATGTTCCATGTTTTCCCCCCTTAGATTCTCCCTACTCATTATAGCCATAACACAACCTAGTAATCACAATTTTTCATGTCTCAACACTGGTATTTCTTAAAAGGGTTTTTCTCGACGTTAGTTACTTATTTTCATCACATTTTTATGAGACAATTTCTTTTTATTGGTAAGATTTTTTGAGGTCCACGTTACAAAAACCGTTCCCAAAAAATTATAATGAAAACTTAACCGAACATGGTCTAAGTTGGTGGGATAGTAGTACTAAAGTGCTGCTAACAGATAAAACTATTGAATGTCATACTAATATTTGAATTGATTCTTAAATTGGCAACTAACATTTAACATGTGTAGTTAGTGGGTAATGTATATTTGACTTCTTTTTTTTAAAATAAAAATTTAATTGGACAGAAAAATCGAAATAAATCTAGAAACATATCCGTGAAAAAAGAGAAAAATAGGAGTGTAAAATAAATTAAGTAGGAGTGCAAAATAAATTTAATTGTCTAGTGGTTATTAAACTGATTAATATTTAAACTGAATTTGATTATAATTTAGTCAAATTTAAGTTCAAATTATTCAAGTATTTTATCGAGTTAAAATTAAGATTAGACAACTTTATTATCTCCTTAAATTTCGATTTTCATCACTTGCATGTAGTATCATGCTAAATTTTTCAAAAGAAATTTCAATTAGCAGGAAGATTACAAGTAAACGACGAAAAATTGCTAAGATTCAATTAATCAAAGTTGTTACTAGACCGTGGTTGAAATAGTAGTTGGTAGTTGTTTCTCACACAAATAAAATACTCCACAAACTAATGGTGTACATACATGAAACTATGAAAGTACCATACGAATGAATTTATTCTTTAACAAATAATCAATAAAAAATGTGAAAGTCGTTAATGGGATTTCAAAGAACCGTACTTCAGGTGCATTCAGGCTAAAGAGGTGCTGGTGTTTATTTCTGTGTATTCCTGATTGCAAAGGGCAAAAGGCCAAAAATGCAACTCTTTAGCCTTCTGAGTTTATGTATAAATTTTAAAACACTAACATATATTTTTATATTTATCATTTTAATTATTTATATTTTTATATTTAGCATATTATTTTAAAATTTCACATTTTGATTATGATAATTGGGTCAAAATTACTAAATAATTTATATTATTATTTTAAAAATACGTTTATATTGGCCGAAATATCAATCAATCAAAATTATTAATATTTTAATTTTAATAATTTACCATCATAAATTAGATCTCAAATATTAAAAATCAGTGAAAAAATAAATACAAAAATAAATATTTTATCCCTCTATTTGATGTCAAAAAAACATGAATATTTATGTATAGAATATAATGACTAGCATTATGTATATAATATAATTTTATGTTTATATTTGAATTTTAAATTTATTTATTTTATTGATTCAAACATATTATATGAAATTCTAAATTTTAAATAAAATCTAAATTCTCAAACCTTACTTTTCTGCTTACCAAATAATATAATATCCTATATATTTATCCAACATCCCCAAAAAGTTAATATTATATCTAATATATTGATCCGATATTCCAAAAAAATAATATTATATCTTAAATTTTTACTTAATTCCAATTCCAAACCCCAATTCATCAATAACTTAATATAAATAAGAATATTTTTTATGTTATTTAAAAAAATAAATTTATTTAAATTATGGTCCCATTTATCTGGACTTATAAACAGCTTATAAGCTGAAAAAGTTGGTATATATGTACTTTTTCTGAAAATAAGTAACTTATTTTCAAATTTGAAAATAAGATTTGGTCTTAAATTTTTAAAATAAATATTAATTTTTAAAAAAAATATGAAAATACCTTTTTAAAAAAGTAACTTATTAAGCTAAGCCAAACGCTCCTTCTACATCATCTACGAGATAAATGAAAAAATGAAATACACCAAAAAGTATATACAATCCCCGCAGTATATTGGAGGGCACTATTCCCCTAACCTCAACCCTAAAAACTTTACCAACTCCTCTTGATATTAATACCCACCCCCTTTCTCATATTTTCCCTCCTCTCTCTCCTCTCCCATCTCTCTCTCTCCATCTCTCTCTCTTTTTTATCTCTCTCCAACCCTATATAAAAATCCAAACTTTTTTCACTTTGTAACCCAAGAAAACAGAGTATCAATGGGAAAGTACATGAGAAAGGCCAAAGTAACAAGTGATATAGCAGTGATGGAGCTCTCACAATCATCTCTTGGTGTTAAAACCCGTGCAAAAACCCTAGCTTTACAGAAACTTGAAGCTGCTAATTCAATTCAAGACTCTTCTTGTTATCTTCAATTGAGGAACAGGAGGCTTGAGAAGACTAATGATGCTGTCAAAACTAAAAAATCTGGGACTTTTAAGCAAAACCTAGATGGTAATTTCAATGTTTTGGAGGGAAAATCAACAAGATTGGTTTCGGGTTCTGTCGGGTCGGAGTCGGGTAGGAGTGAAAAGAATCAAAAGGGGTGTGATAATGAGAGGAATGACCAAGTGGGGTGCTTTGATTTGAGCGTTGAAGCTTCTTTTGGGGAGAATAATTTGGAGTTTGATGCTAGAGAAAGGTACTGATTCTTGATTTTTTTGCTTGATTATGTGTGTGTGTCTGTATACATATCTGTGTATGCATGTCATGTTTTCTTTTCCTTGTGCTTTTATGTGTCAACAAAATTTAATTTTTTAATGGTGTTTGTTTGTAGGGGAATTCAGAAATGGTATGGGCTGATTTGTTTCCCCTTTCAAAAAAATGAATTATTTGTTTAGATTTTGTATTTGAATTTGAGGGGTTTGGTTGATATTTTTATATGTTTAAATGGTAGTAAAAAAGATTTTGATTTGAAGATTTGCTATACGAACTTGGTTTTAATTTATATTTTTAAATTTTTAATTTAAATATTTTGCTTACGGGGTTGATATATGATTTTAGGGGTTTGATTGTTTTTAAAAGAAGTGTTTTTTAGGAGGATATTGATAACCTTATTCAAGAAAGAGTTGTTTTTTCTTTTTCCTTTTGTGTAGGCATTGTAGAGTGGTAGGTACCACTTAACTTACAACAGAGAGAAAGGAAAGGGTTGTTGCATGTATATATGAAATGTACAAATATGTTTAACTCATTTGGTTATGGTACTGGATACTTTCATTCAGTGTTTCACTTGTTAAGTAGAGCAGTTGAAGAAGTATTTTCTGGGTCGTCTTTTTGGTTTTTTGTTCTTCGATTTTAACTTATACTACTTCCCACCATATTTTCCTTTGGTTTAATTATTTAATTATATTTAAATCTGTCAACATTTTTTTCTTCATGTTTATATGGTTTGGCTATAATTCTTTGAACTGGATGGGGTTATTTCTGTGGGATTCTAATCGTTCACAAAATGCTATTGTGAGATAAATTTCTCCACCAAAGCACTTGACGAACTCTCACATTCAGAGTTAGTTAGGTACCTTTTTGTAAATTTATCTTACCGATACCACGTTAAATACTGCAAATGTAAATACTACTTGAGATTTTACGTTGTTAAAAAATCAAACGAATTGCATTAATTTTGAGTTGAAAATCAAGGTTAAAGTCAATTCTCTCAAGTGAATGGAGAGCACATGGGATCTCTGAATATTCTCAAGTTTTTGAAGATACTTACTTGAAGGACTTGTAATGTTTTATAATTTTCACGTTGTCATATATTTTGTGAGAAACTTAAAAGTTTAGTAGCTTTGATAAACAATCTTGGTACTGGACCACTCTTAGCCCCACATGGTATCTTCATTCTTCAATACTCGCTACATCAAGTAAACTCAATCTTGAGATAACTTTTAGTACCTTGGTGTAATTTTGGATGCCTTATTGCCTTGTATAAGAAATCAATGTCAATATAGGTTCAGCTAGTAACTACTTTTATGTTGCAATCTATTCATAATGATTTTATTGCTTGAATCAGGAGAATCCAAAGTTTTCTTTTCTGAGTTTTGAATGCAGGCAATAAAGAAGTAGAAATCCCTTACTATTTGAATATTGGATTCACTGAAATCTTTATAATTGGAAAGCCTTGAAAAGCTTTCTTCTCTTTGATTGGACAAGCAGTTATTAATTTGCTGCCTCATTTGTGGTTTGCAATGATGTATCATATGCATGGGGCCCTTAGTGGAAAAACTACAAGTAACAATCATTGTCGTTTTTATATCTCACAATTAAATTGCATTTTCTATAGTCTTCACTTGTATTTACTTGTAAGATCGAGTTATATTACTGAGTATTTGCGTATTGCAACAGGAGCACCAGGGAAAGCACACCCTGTAGCTTGATAAGGGGTTCAGACAGTATCGGGAATCCTGGTTCTAGTACGAAGCCAAGAAGTTTAGCTGCATCTGATCGACGAACTCGTAATTCCATGCAACAAGATAGTCCAACTACTCATGAGATTGAAGAGTTCTTTGCCTTAGCTGAGCAGCAACAACAGAAACTTTTTACTGAGAAGTACATTACAACCTCTATCAATGTCATAACAAATTACTACTCAAATCTTGTACCTACTGTAATTTCTTTAAGTTTATTATCACATATTGTATAATTAATCTATGTTTTTTTTCCAGGTACAATTTCGATGTTGTGAATGATGTACCCCTCCCAGGGCGTTATGAGTGGGTAAGGGTATACCCCTAAGCAGGACAGGTGACTTGTATTGCTGCTAAATGACTTAGAGCTAGGAGTAGTGGTTGCTTAGTTTGTATCATCCTTAAGGACCTTATGTAAAAAGGAAAACAAGGGCATTGAAATGTGTAACTTTAATGATCTTAAACTTAACAGGCCTAATGGGTGACACTAACCTATTGGGAGCTGTTGTGAAAAGTATAATGTAACTTTAGGTTTTGGTGGTCCAATCATTATAACTTACAAATGCTCATAAAGGAGTCACCTGGTTATTTCATCAAATATTTTGTTTACCCATTTTCTTTTTTCTTTTGCAGTTTTATCTCTTTGGTAATGTTTTTTTTATCAAGATTATGGTTCGGGGTTTAAGTAGTATTTTATTTTATTGTACCATATCTGATAGTTGATACCTTGGAAATATCTCAGGTATTGAATAGTTCCGTCTAAATGAATTAAAAATAGTTTAAGAAAATATAGTTAGCAAAACTATTTCATAAAATGTATAATAGACAACCTGCTGTCTTAATTTCAAATCCATGCAAGTTGGTCCCTATACCAAGATTGGCTTCTTACTAGAATTGTTGTTGGCAGGATATTCATAGTTATAGGCCTAGTTCATGTGGGTTTATATATTTTTATCAGAAGTTGGAACCTTTGATGATCTTTCCTTGTTAATTCTGTCTCAATCTCTCTTTATAAATTGTCTGTCTCTATCTTGCTTAAAAGCCAAGCAGTTCGAAAGAACTAAAGAAGTGTGCAAGGGTCCCCTTTGTTTTTTAAAATCTGGTGCAAAGGTGGTGTTAGTTCCATCCATGGTGGGGTTTAGCATATTATTGGGGGTTTTCAGGTTCTGAAACAATTCAGAAGCTGTAATCTCAGTGGTCATGGGGTATTAGAGCTTGTAGGTTTTATTATTGTTACTATGTTTTGTCACCTTGCAAGACTTCTTATGGTGGATAGTAAAGCTGCTCAGTAGGGGCAGCAAAATCAAGAATAGGTATTTAATGCAGGTAGATGAATATTGAAAGCTAAGGAGTCTGTTTTTTTGTGTGATTAAATTGTTGCCTGTTGAACATGTAACATTGTTGTACTACTTTGCAGTGTTTGCATCAAATTTTGTAACTGCTCTACTAGTGTGCATTGTGCAACCTAGACTTCATGATCTACACAAACCTTTTTTAATCTTCACAGGTGGGGTGCAATTTTGCCTATTTAACACACAATAAATCAAAACACAAAAGATTTACCGTACTTTTGTGTGTGTGTGTGTGTGAATTCCAAGACAGAAACCACTGCCCCCAAATGATCACTAGCCGTATGTGTATGAATTTCAAGATAAGATAGAAATCACTGCTACATTTGACTTGTATATTATTCATGTGAAATGTTCACGGGCGGCAGTTGTGCAGGGAATAATTTTGAGTAATCCACATTGATCCGTTGATGAACAGTAGGCATTATTAGTGTGATGCAATCTTGTAAAAATGTATATATTATATTCTTATTATGTCCGTCCTGTAACTATCATACCCCATAAAAGATGTATAAGATGGAAACCGACCACCTTACTATCCTGTGATATACGTCGTTCCTACATTAATCTGTGTCAAACAGTCAAAGTCACAATCCACCGCCCAAGAACTGATTATTTGCAGCAGAGAGCCTTTAATTTCAACTATACCATAAGATATCTTTAGATTTATTTTCTGTGAGAACAAGGAGAAACCAAATTTTAATAGTAGTACTAGGTTTTGGTTCCTCTGCTAAGATTTGAGGACTCACATTTGTCAAAAGAAAAAAGATCTTGATAATTATATGAAATATGATGTACATGCAGAGTCACACCAATCGTTAGTTACAGTTAATTTTCTGCTCTTAGATTGCGCGGAAAACCAACACTAACTGTTGATCTGAACCCATAGATATGCCTTGGTTAATCATTTTTTGGCACACCGTAACAACTTTTACTGCATATTACACAAATGGGATGCATCGTATGCATTGAAAATTTTCAAAATAACACCGGATGAATTTACCTTTTTTTTGAAAATATTCTGCTGGAAAAGCACAGATTATGTTGTACTACTACATCTATCCATCTGAAATCTGTCAATCAAGTTTATTGGCATCTCTTTCACTTGTGATATGCTCTGCTCTTGTGAATGTCTCCCTTTCCCAATGTAGTTGTATATATGTTTTGAAAGGCATCTTGCCCGGCAATTGTCCCTGTTAAATTCTGAGCCAAAATCATATCAATCTTGGCTTTTCTACAAATTTGAATCACTTGCCTGCAATTATGAACTTCATTTTATGCCCAATCATCACCATTTTTGACATTTTATTCATATTCCTGCAATTCAAAGTCTAGTCTTCTAGAGTTCTAGTTTTCCCGGTGAATGAAAAAAATTCAGTTGAAAATTCAAGAGTTTGTTCATAACTTAATGTAATGTCAAGTCTCCTTTCAGCTTCCCTGTCAGAGGTCTGGTTCAAATATTCTCTCCCTCCCATTTTCTTAAAGCCAAGGCTTTGAAGATGTGTAACATGGCAAACTAAAAATAAATGAATCTTTGATTGGATATAACTGGAAACTGCATTTTGTTGCGAATACATCAAAGAAACATTCACACAATGTTAAAATATGACATGTGAGAATCGGAACATAATTAATCAAAGGCCTAAATATATATCAAGTTGGGTTCCATGCAGTGATGCAGGTGACCCGGAAGAGTGAAACATGATCTTCTTTTCTGGATGCCTAGATATTCTCCAAATTTTCAAGCTTCTTTTGCCTTGATGTAACCATTAACACTTGCATGTACCCAATTCCAAATTCTTTTGTGCATAATATGACCCGGGTAAGGTGATTGCCATCTATGAAAGTAAGGCCAGATCTATCAGTTGTCAGACCAAAAAATGCCTGAAAGGAAAAAATATTGCTAAAAAGAAGTTTCCTTACACCGTAATATGAAGGGATCTCAACTTCTGTTCCAAGAAGCCAGAATTTATGTTGTTGCTAGTTTAGTTTCCGACATCTCAACTTCATAAGCACTAGTATCTGAAACATTCTGTGTCTCTTGTTTCATCTGATTAAGCTTGTGTAGTCTTACAGCACGCAGCTCATATCTGATGAATTGTCAGGAAAAAAGATACCACAGATAATGAACATTAGTTTAATAATAAGAGGGTAAAGATCTAAAACATGGATCTAATATAACATGCAGATGAGCAAATTTTAGTTCCCTTGAATGATACAAATGGGAAAAAAAAAACTGTACATGTAATTCTAGCTTTAAGAATACTAGCATACTTAACCATATTCCTCACATGTAACACTTCTGGCCAACATTGATGAAATGAAATCTATCATGTTCACATACAAAACACACCTTGGCCGTATCACATTATGAGATAGTTTCTAAGTTTAAAGTGTTGGGCTTAGTCAATTGAACATTAAATCCATTGGGTGTGTATCTGTGCATGAATTTACTAATCAAAACATATCCCATGAAGGTAGAGGTGGGAGCCGATTTCAACAGTAAAATTTTTATTCACTAGCCTTTAATTAGAAATAATTCAAGAAGATTCTTAAGTACTACTAGAAGGAATATGTAACGTTACAAATCAATATCATATATACTGTAGATTACTCCAGAAAAAAAGACTAGAACCAGTGTTCCACAGAAGTAAACATCCAGATGTAGTAGTTATTCAATGTTCTTTGTGGAAAATGTGATAACTCAAATATTTTCAATTAACTTCTGAAAATTTGAAACAAAGTTTAAGTTTCTTAAAAGATATATGTAAATAAACATACAATTAAGGTTAACCCCAGAAACTTTAGAAAGGTGGGCTGATTCCTCTAGATCACATATTCGGCAATTTATTCTGTTTACAAATTGCTATAATTCATAGGTAGCTAAACTAGAGAAACCAACCAAAAGTCGGGATGAAACTTCAATTTTTAATTTCGTACAAATAACTCGGGCCTCTTTTTTGCTGATCTTTTTCAAATTTCAAAATCTACAAAATATAAAAGGTTCTATAATTCACCTGACCCCAGACATTAGTTTCATTAATATAAATAATATATACACCCTTGAAATCTATTCAGGGAAGAAAACACAATCAGCTTTCACAAATTATTACAAGCGCCCATGATAGATGTGCGTGTGTGTCGGTGTCACCCAGCAGTATTCAGATTTCCAGGCCAGATTCATGTAAAACAGTAAATAGAAATACCCATCAATGGAAAACCTAAAAAAATAGAAAAATCACAGGGCCATGATTCAACTTTTCATAACCACAATGAAGATCATTCATAAATGCAAACCACCAAGAAGGAATAGACTAGCTTTTTAGTCTCAGAAATAAACTGGGGATGACAAACACAGCACTTTATTAAGCATGAAGAGTTGTAGACTGAAAGAATAGCTTCGAAACTCTGGAGATAGAAGACTCACTCAGCCAAAATGTTCTTAGCAAGCGTAAAGTATATTCTCCAAAAGTCTTGCTCCTTTAAGTAGCGTGGACACAGTTTGAATCTAAGTTGTGACAATTCCTGAAAGGACAGAGTTCGATCCATGACTTTCTTCAACTATAGTAAAGAAAGCTAAGGCAGAGAGGATATATCAAAACCTAATTGAAACAGCCAAGTAGAGCCAACCAAACTAGTGTTAAGTTTTCACAATAGTTTTTTTGTCATATTTACTAATATTATGTGTCCTGAATACAATGGTCTTCAAATCTGAAACCACATAAAGATTCAATTAATAGTCTACTACACGCTAGCAGAATGCAAATTGTTGTCACACCTGGACAACTAAAGCTTATTATAGGACTGCACCCACCACAATTCAATTTATATTATTCTGCTAAAAACATACAGTATATGTTATTACCCATCCGATACGAAGGGATAAACAGAATGAAACATTGACTACAAAATTATAATATATACTACCCTTGGAAGAGTATATGATACTGACATTGGAAGAGAATGAAAAAATGCCACTGGAAGAGTATAAATCATGCAAATTTGATAAATTTTTGGATTTCTTAAACATGGTGTACTAGAGAAGAAATAATCAATGAAGACTGTCATAAACTCGACTTACGATACCTTAGCAATTCTCTCATCTAAAGTGGTTGCTTAGACCAAGAGCACATCCCAGTCTGACCATAGTTTGATATGTATAACCACTACAGAAGCAACCCAACTTTAGCCCAACATCAAAAAGAAGACTTGTAAACATATTTATCAATATCTACTTACTTTCTTAACTAAATTTAAATGCCAATAACATGAGATATCAGACGCTCCATTTGGTTGGAAGGAATGAAATGGAGTGAGAATAGAATGAAATATATACTACTGTGTGGGCAATTTGTAATAATCTTCATTGTTTCTTGTATTCCATTATAAAAGATTATACTTTCAATCCCACTAATGACCGATATAAAGATAAAAGTTCATTCATATAAACTACTCCAACTTTTCACAAACTTTACCATAGCAAATTTTGAACAATTTTTTCCCCACCTTTTCATCCTTCTCTTCACTTTTCATTCCATTCCTACCCCGTTACTTTCCTTTCCATCCAACTAAATGAAGTGTAAGGGTTATAAGACTTATAGCGCACCAATGCAAGAAAACATAAAGCCACCAAAAAACATAAATTTCATTGATCTCAACTTGCTCTGAACCATAACAACAAGAAAATACAGGATTAATTGTGTGTGTGTGCACATAAAAGACATTAAAACAAAAGAGAAAAAAAAACCTTAGCTTTGGAGAGGACAAGAATAGCATGCTGCTGTTGCCATTCAGACAAATCGTTGCGTACACTTCCTGAAGCTTTCAGAGCATCATCACCATCACCACAATTACCTCCACCCTCTTCATCTGAAAACTAAAAGACTAGTAATAAAATGAAATCACAGAAAGTACCACCATAATCACACACACACGAAAAAACAAAAAGCGCACACACACATGAATATATGATGGCCCCAACTCAAAATAAACACAAGCAAACACATATATCAGCTAGTAAACACCATCAGCACATAAACAAACAAGAATAAATGTGCACACATGAATATATTATAAAATCATACCCAACTGTAAATTAACACAAGTAAACACCCTCAAACACATAAAAAAGCATATATGTATGTATATATATAGATTCAAAACCTTGAAGGTGAAAATTTCTGAAAGTGTCAAGAGTGAAGGAGTTGATGAGATCAATTAATTTATCATTAACTCCATAAATTTCTTCATTTTCTTGAAGAATTGATTGATGGGTAGTTTTATTTTGGGGAAAAGATTTGATCTTGATGGGTCTTGATAGACTTCTACGAACCCATGAATACACATTCTCCATGCCTCTACAACTCAAAAATCAAGAATGGTGAAGAGAGAGAAGGTTTGGGAATTGGGTCAGAAATTGGATATGTTTGGTAGAGGGCCGAGTTTGAGTATAAGGCCCAAATGGGAAAGAGGGTTTTAGAAAGTTTAAATCTTTACAAAAAGAAAAGGAGTCTTTTTCATGTTTACCCGTCTTAATTTTTTTTAATTGATAAGAAATACTTTTTATATGATAAAATAATATTTAGAGAATGAAATTCTTTATTATGTTACCTTTTGTATTTGCTTCTCCGGATGGTAGGTCAAGTAACAAAAATGTTTTATTTTCAGATACATCATTATGGATTGGATTAGTCTTTCTAGTGGGTATCCTTAATTATCTCATTTCTTGAATCTATTTTAAAAATTGAAATGATCCCCTCGAATTCTTCTCGGTTGTGAGATACGATAAAATTCACTATAAGTCCCCAAAATAAAATGTAAATAAAGAAAAAAATTAGAGGGCAAATCACATTTTTTGTTCTTAAATTTGAATGGAAAAAAATTAAAATTAATAAACTAATTGAACTCAATGTTCGAGTGCATTAAAATTTTAAAATGTTTAATATTGTAATATTATGCATTAATCAATATATTAAATTAAAATATTTGTAAATACTATTTTTAATGATTTTATATTCTTGAAAAATTGCCTTTCACAATTATTATATACTAGTTTATATCCCGTGCGATACACAGATGAATTTTTTTAGTTTTTAAATATTTTTTAATGATTTGAATTTATTTGTATTTGTATAATAATAATTTAAATTTTATTTAATATTATATGTATATGTTTTTATATAATTTATTTGTATTTGTATTTTAATAGGATATTTTTTGTTCGTTTTGTATAGAGATGTATTTTACTTAGGAGATTAATGTAAAATATTTTAGTTAGAAGATTAATATGAGATTGTATTTTAGTTAGAAGATTAATATTTTAAAATTAGTCCCAATAATTAATCAGTTATCCGTCCCAAATATCGACCGACTACCAAACTTTCAATGTTATCATAAATTTTAATGATATATTAAATTAAAATTATAGGATAAACTTTAATGATATATTAAATAAAAATTATAGGATAAGTGGGATTCGTAAAATAAAAAATATAGAATATAATTTAAATATAATATAATATTATCATATCAACGGAATTATATTCTTACATAAAAGTAATGTTTATATTCTTTA
>QRFB01000677.1:58490-83686 GCA_008931105.1 Oenanthe javanica
TACTGGTGTTAGAATTGTATGTATGATTATATTCATTTAAAATTATATTTTATTAAAATTCAACGGTTAAGATTGTTTCCATGATTCGCTTAAAATTAGACGGTCAAGATTTTTTCTATGGTTCACCCAGTACCATACCGACGACCAAAATTTTTAATCTTTCGGCTTTAATAATATAGCATAGATGAGTTGTCTGCATAAAAGGAGGACTACTGGTGTTAGAATTGTATGTATGATTATATTCTTTTAAAATTATATTTTATTAAAATTCAACGGTTAAGATTGTTTCTATGGTTCACTTAAAATTGGACGGTCAAGATCTTTTCTATGGTTCACCCCAGTACCATACCGACGACTAAAATTTTTAATATTTCGAATTTAATAATATAGTATAGATGGATAGTATAGATAGATAGATTAATTATTAATAGATAATAGATATTATATTTAATCACCCATTCTCCTCGACCCAACTCAACCCAAGCCCAGGACACGCCCATGATGGTACCTAAAATTTGTGATATATTTAAAATGAATTGCGGGTCATGTTTGGATAGACAGACCAATATATGTGTAACGTTCTTGTTCGTTTGACCAAGTTTTTAACTCCACTAGTCGAGCACAAAACCCCATTTCATTTTACTTGTTTCCTGCAATTTCATTTGCCCCAAAATCAAGTCACATACGATTATTACCTTCCATCTTACGCATCAACTTGTGCTGTAAATCACAATCATAGGATGCCTTTATAAATATTCCCTTGTACATGTGATTATGCCATATGATTATATATACCACTGTTGCTGAAAATTGACTCCGCGTGCTATTTTACCAATTGAGTCATGAGCCAGTCGGTCATTCACAAGAGCATGCGCAATACACAAGAGCATCCACCTATTTCACCAGAGGTTGCATGCATTGTAAATTTGCTCGTATTCCTGTTTGAAAATTTAAAACGGTATCAAGTGCACAAGTTCTCGCATCAACATGGCCGTAAGTTTTCGATATAAAAAACCTAAATAAATACCATTTACCGTTGTCTTTCTACCGACTAATCGACTAACATATTGAGATTACAAACAAAATCAAATTTACAATGTCTACACAATTGTTGTAACTATATAAAAGTCTTTTTTCAAATAATAAAGGCATATTCATTTTTTGAGGACCTACACTGCATGCATGTACTGGAGGTAATCGAGAAAGGAACTAGATATATAGGGTGCCGATTTTGACTTAAATGCTAATACAAATTTGTTCTCATTTGCACATATAAGAACAGTTGAATGCTAGCTGTGGTGAGTAGTGGAAGTGATAATAATGCATATCAAATGCCATGATTGCGAAGCTTTCAATTCACAGGTGAGACATATGGGACCAAATGCAACTATTGATACAATATGACCCCTTCATTTGTGGGGAAGCAATCATATAATATAAAAGCTAGAACAAAATATTAAAATTTCCACCGTCAAGATCTCTCTTTTTAAATTCTGCTTTTACCCTCTTTTTAACTTCGCATGCCTGTTGTCTCATGGAGTCATGGTTGTTGTATCAGTCTTTGCAAAACATTAGACACTAATGGTTAAACTTAGATCCGTTTGATTTATCTGATAAGTAATTTATAATCTTATGCAAAAATCCTGCAATCAATCATTAGTAAAAAAAACATTAAATTGATATGCATGCATCACGAAGTAGTGCAATACCGTCGAACTGATACAAAATTGTTTAATCATTAACTAAAATAATTTGAAAACACCTCTATTTAAGCAAGCAAATATTCAATTTTTTTCTCTAAATGATGTGTTCCTCTTTGCACTAGTTCTCTGATGATCTGTTTAACCAAGTAACCAACTAACCATTAACTCTTCTAATTAAAGAAACAGCACTCTAAACAGCGTGATATGTTCATATGTGTTGGCCTACACACATTAACAGATAACATAAAATTTTAAGTTTGTTGATAAGACGGACAATCTTTATCAACAGACAAGAGTATACAGTCATGGATTTCACTATTCACACCTTAAACATTTTTATTCCTCTTATTATCATGTTTGAACCTATGAATTTTTCCTTGTCTATCTTGTCACAATATTAAAATAGCATATCCTACGATTAAACAGAATGATCTCTCACAATTATTACAGCAGATGAATTGGTTCTCAAAGCGATTTATATATATATTTTCCGTAAAGGTGTTTTGTTGTTTAAGTGTTAAGTTGGTTCAGTAATTCAAGAACTTCTCCTTAAGGAGTGAGGTGGAGTTTATTCACCTCCACTAAATATATAATTAGATTAACCATTTTTTTTAAATACTCATGCATGGAAATCTCGACTGAAACTTGAATCATCGACCTCTTATGATCCTCGACTTCCAAGAGAGTGCAATACAGATAATTTTACAAGCATGCCCGGCCTAGATGTTATAATTGTTTGTTTGAGGGGACTAGACACTAGACAGATGGTAAAAAAATGTCATAACTAATATTCCCGCTCCTTTCACAAGTCACCCCTATAGCTTTACTTTTTAGTGAGAGCTTTTGACATTTTTCTTGAAATAAGAAAAGTTACAATCCCACTCCTTTCTTTACGCCTATTGACTTGTTTAGATTTATCTATACATAACTGTAGAGACAATTCAGCTTTGTACATAAATAAAATGTATGAGAATTTAAAAGTTGTAGCCATGACCCACCTCACAGGCCCTTTGCTTTGGACTGTTGCATTCTATGATTTGCAAACCACTTATTTGACAAAAATGGCCAAAAAATTGTACCAACTGAAACATCTTCAACTGTGTCTTTATACTTCTCTTTACTCACTTCCCTTAGGCCTTAACCACATTGTGCTATTCTTCTATCTACAAAAAAAACCATATCTCTATTTTGGTTTTCTTGTATCTGTTCATGGACAAGCACCAGCACCAGCACCAGCAGTTGTCTTTGGCCAAGTGTTCGCGGCAGCAACAGCGATACAGTGAATGGTTTGTTTGTCTTTTGTTTGCAGAGTTATAGTATTACAGTTCAGTTCAATGATAGATCTTATGTTTAATGAAATATAGGATTCTTCAAGTGTTGATATTTCTTGCTGATGATTGGTTTCTGTAATGTTTGGTTGAATATCTGACTACTTTTCATATTAGGCTAACTATGTCCTTGCATATAAAAGTGAAGTGATGCTAGTTCTTGGCTATTGTTTTTGAATAATATAGGTGTTTGTTTGTTTGTCTTTTTTATTTTGGAACTGATGCAGTGTTATTAAACATATTGTTAAAGATTATCCGAAAAGTTAGAAAGTATTCTCAATTAGCTATATAGGAAGGCCAAGGACGAATTTCATTTCTGTTGCAAAAATACGAAGATATGGCTTACTGTAAAAGTGTACATATATCAGTCTCGAAAAACTAACAACGAAGAACTGAATCATATAATATATATGTGTTGTGAACGTTACAACTGGAAATTCATACCAACTTTCTTCGTAAAATTTCTCCTTTGAATTATTTCCACCTTTTTTAACGGGCAACAGAAGTTGAGCAGTACTTTTGCCTAAGGATATTTTTGTAAGCATCAAATGCTATACTGAGGTGAGGGGTAGTCTTCTAAGACCCTCCTTTGTACTTCCTCTGCCTTTTCCTCTTTTAACAAGATCATTACAGTACTTAATACTCAAAGCATTTTATTTTTGTTTATGACAAGTAATATTGATTTCAGGATATTCAGGGATGTTCCAAGTGATATAACAATTGAAGTTAATGGTGGTGCGTTTGCTTTGCATAAGGTTATCTCCTCTCCATTTTGCGATTCTTCAGACAGACAAACTTAAAATTTATTACTGCATCTTCTAAATGATCACTATGTATAACATAAGATTTTGCTGACGAGTTATCTTACATATCTTCCTGCCTTTATTCTTCACCCTTACATACGCAGTTGATTACAAAACCCAAGCAGATAATTATAGTAGGCCATTCATAACTAATCATAAGTTAATTATCCAAATGAGAATCTTATTAGATATAATAGATTATTATATCATGCATAAAATGTTGTAAATACTTTAGGATTTAACAATTTTAACATGCTTAAATTTATAATCCATTCTGCTACTTATTTTGTGGGGGAGGGAAATCGTATCATCTTTTTTCTTTGTTTTATTTGTGTACAAATTGCCCATGTATGCAATTAGAATGAAACTTTTGTGCATTTTTATATGCAGTTTCCTCTCGTATCTAGAAGTGGGAGAATCCGAAAGTTGGTAGCAGAACATAGGGATTCAGATATTTCGAAAATAGAGCTTCTGAGCCTGCCAGGAGGTGCAGAGTCATTTGAGTTGGCTGCAAAATTCTGTTATGGCATTAATTTTGAGATTACACCTGCAAATGTTGCTCAACTTCTTTGTGTATCTGATTACCTCGAAATGGTTGAAGGATTTTCAAATAACAATCTTGGTTCCCGTGCTGAAGAATATCTTGAAAGCATTGTCTGCAAAAACCTGGAAATGTGTGTTGAAGTGCTACAACAATGTGAAAGCCTACTTCCTCTTGCTGATGAGCTGAAAATTGTTTGTCGATGCATTGACGCCATAGCATCCAAAACCTGTGTTGAGCAAATTGCTTCAAGCTTTTCTCGCTTGGAGTACAGTAGCTCAGGAAGATTACACATGAACCGCCAAACTAAATGTGAAGGAGACTGGTGGATTGATGATCTATCTGTTCTCCGGATTGACTTGTATCAGAGAGTCATAGCAGCTATGAAATGTCGCGGAGTGAGACCGGAAAGTATTGGTGCATCACTCATGAATTATGCACAGAAAGAATTGACAAAGAAATCCAGCTTCTGGAATTCAACCAACCCACCAAAAGTTGACCTGGTTGCTGGCTCAACAGGACATGAAAGAGTTGTGGTTGAGACTATTGTCAGCCTTCTGCCAGCTGAGAAACCGGCTATTCCAATCACCTTCCTTTTTGGGTTACTGCGTAGTGCTGTGATGATTGATTGCACAGTTGCTTCTAGGCTTGATCTCGAGAGGCGAATTGGCTCCCAATTAGACATAGCCACTCTCGATGATCTTTTAATCCCTTCCTTCCACCATGCTAGTGACACACTCTTTGATGTTGACACTGTTCATAGAATCTTGGTTAGTTTTTCTCAGCAAGATGATAGTGAAGATGAAATGGATGATGGTTCACTCTTCGAATCTGATGGTCCTGATTCGCCATCTCAAACTGCATTTGTCAAAGTCTCGAAATTAGTGGATAATTACCTTTCAGAAATTGCACCTGATGCAAATCTCAAGCTTAACAAGTTTATAGCTATTGCAGAAACTTTACCGGCTCACGCACGAACAGTCCACGATGGTTTATACAGAGCTGTTGACGTTTACCTCAAAGTACGTATCTTTATTACTAGTAGAATACAGTTATTTTGTTTGCCACTTACCAAAATCTAGTTTTGGGATTTGAATGCAATTAGCAAGAATCTCCTGCTAGTGATCTTTTAAGTTGTCTATTTATACAGCGATCTTAGAAGTAATCTGTAAATCATTTAACATTTCATCCTAATTTTTTATCTTGATGAAGTAAACGCTAATATTCAATTAGTCTTTAATCCAATGAAATGGTCCAAGTTTAGCTACAAGAGTCTCTTCCAATTATGACTTTCGTTCCTAACAAGTGATAAATGCTCATCGCAGGCTCATCAAGGTTTGTCCGATCAAGACAAGAAGAAGCTCTGCAAATTAGTTGATTTTCAGAAACTTTCACAAGAAGCCGGGGGACATGCTGCACAAAATGAACGTCTTCCTCTCCAATCAATGGTCCAAGTGCTTTACTTTGAACAATTAAGACTTCGAAATGCCTTGTCATGCTCCTACCCTGAAGATGACCCCAAGCCAATACACAATTCATGGCGGATCAGCAGTGGAGCTCTTAGTGCTGCAATGTCTCCAAGAGATAATTACGCATCATTGAGGCGAGAGAACCGTGAACTGAAGCTAGAGCTAGCTCGGTTGAGGATGAGACTAAATGATCTAGAGAAGGACCATGTTTGCATGAAGAGGCACATGGAGAAATCTAATTCTTATAATTTTATGAGTTCCTTCTCAAAGACAATAAACAAACTGAACTTCTTTACGCATAGTTCTTCGAGAGGATCAAGTTCTCCATCACAAAGAACGAATTCAAAGGTAACTGAAAGAACAGTAACAAGTATACTTTAGCTCTTTAGTCTCGTCTCCAGACTTCTTCAACAGTTTGTGTTGAGTAGTTGTAATGACTTTTCTTCTTGTATATGTGTTTTAAGCTAGTCTATCTCGATCTCCTCCATTTTGTACAAGTGTTTTAGCAACTCTTAACTACAAAAAAGAGTTATTTGTGTAGGGAACAATTTTAATATTAGCCTATATAAACACATGAGATGAGATGTATTCTTTATGTAACAGCGATCAAATTATATAAAGATGCATAGTACAAGTATTTTATCTGCTTGAACATCAAGAACACTGCAACAATACACCACTTACCAAATACATATACCTTGGTTACTAAAATATTTTATCAGGAGGAGTTCTAATTAATAATATCGAGAAAATTTAGATTCATATGTGCATATTGTTCTTAATAATACGTTATTTAAAAATAAAATAGTTCTTTTTCATTTTATTTAATTTGAATCGGTTTTTAAACGAATTTTGCACTGGTTAACAATTTAAAAATCGATTTCTCTATAAATGATAATTTCGGACAACAATTTAAAAATCGACTTTTCTATTTCGGAAAGAGTCAGTATCAAATTCAAGACCTGAAATGACACGGGATAAATTCTTGAGCTATCCAATCCTATTTCAAAAAATTGATTAGTCAATAATATTGGGACTATTCTAACACAGAGTGATAACTTACTTAAAGGTTAAGTCTCATAAAAATTACTTACATACAATAATGAATATATCATAATTAATATTCTTATTTCCAACATATTCTATTAATTAATATATATGATTAAAATTATAAAAAATATCACATACGGGGACATATGGTTAAAAATCGAGTTTCTCATTATCAACCTTAAAAAAATAATCATAGATTAACCAAAAAAAAAAACTTGCAAAATACATTTGGCCCAGGCTTATGTACATTTTGGACTGATCTTATACTATACTTGCATATAGCAAATTTATTTAATTTGGGCCATGAGCCCAACCCATATTTTAAAACACAAACCCTAGCCCAAAAGCGCGCACACCATTATATTATACATACACAACAAAAAACCCTACCTTTGCTTGCCGCGCTGATACATTCATCGAGAGAGAGAGAGAGAGAGATCAGGTAGAGAGATACAAAAGAAATGGTTAACGGATCGGGGATATGCGCGAAGCAAGTGGTAGTGGACGCAAGGCACCACATGCTGGGACGATTAGCATCGATAATCGCGAAGGAGTTGTTGAATGGACAGAAAGTAGTGGTGGTGCGATGCGAGGAGATCTGTTTGTCTGGTGGTCTCGTTCGCCAGAAAATGAAGTATCTCCGTTTCCTTCGTAAGAGGATGAATACTAAGCCTTCTCATGGTCCTATTCATTTCCGTGCTCCTGCTAAAATCCTCTGGCGCACCATCCGCGGGTACATCTCTCTCTCTCTCTCTCTCTCTCTTCTCTCTCTCTCTCCTCTCTCTCTCCTCTCTCTCTCCTCTCTCTCTCCTCTCTCTCTCTCCTCTCTCTCTCCTCTCTCTCTCTCTCCCTCTCTCTCCCCCCTCTCTCTCGCTCTTTAATTAGGTTTTAATCTGTTAACTGACATTTTGTATGTGTGTGTGAAGTTGAATTATTGTTATTGTTTTTGCTAAATGAAGTTTAATTAATTTTTAATTTTATTGTGTTGAATGAAAGTTTTGTGTATTCGTGTAATTGCTAGGTTTTTTATGAAGAAATAGTTGATTTTAAGTTGAATTAGTTTCTACATTTCTACAAATGTTTTGTATGTATCTTATTTGTTTTGTTGTAGTTTTGGTTTTATGGGAGTAATTGCTTGGTTTTTGATGAATGAGTAGATGGTGTGAAGTTAAGTGAGTTATTATGAAGCTGTTATATGGCATTTCTAGGTATGTTTTGTATGAATCTGATTCCAATTAATTTTGGTATTACTGAAGCTATGCTCGAGACATTGTTGCTTGTTGTTTGTGCTTTAGGATGTGTTCGTATCTTGCTTAAATGAAGATATAAGAATGAAGAAATAGCCCGTGTTGAGTTTACTAATCTCCTCTTATAAGAAGTTTGTGTATGTTTTTTATATATTTATTCAGTATGGTAATCTTTAGATACACACAAATGTGTGTCTATTTAATGTGTTATCTTGCTTGCTTGAGAAAGTATGATGCTTAAAAGAATTAGCAGTCAAGTTTCAAATTTGATCCATTTTTAATCTGTTATATATTGTCTATGTATTGAATTTATTCATTTGTTCTCACAACTCAACAGTACTTAATTAAATTATTGTGAGGCAGGCACATTAGACCTACTCATCGAAAATGTACGGGTGCTGTGTATAATGTTCTATTTTGCTTGATTAATGGGTTTGATTTCAAGTAGTTTGCTTTGTGATTGATTAGTGGCATTTGCATCTATGTGCTATTAGTATAGAAAGTGTGCGCTGTATGGATGAACATGTTATATGCTTTCACCTTTTTGTGGTTGTGAACACTACTAAAATATTATAATTTAATAATTTTTTGTATAAAGCATGTTGTACTTAATATATATGCATTCGGAAATGCAGGATGATTCCACATAAGATTAAGAGGGGAGCAAATGCCCTGGCTAGGTTGAAGGTGTATGAGGGAGTTCCTCCCCCATATGACAAGATGAAGAGGATGGTCATTCCTGATGCTCTCAAGTGAGTTCAATTTAGTTGGATATAAATTGTATTGAAAATCTGAAATTTGAAATGAGAAAACATTGATTTTGTTTTCCATACATAATTTAAAGTCTTGGGTTGTCCGTGCAGGGTTTTGAGGCTTAAGGCTGGGCACAAATACTGTTTGTTGGGACAGCTTTCAGCCGAGGTTGGGTGGAACTATTATGATACTATTAAGGTAAGCCAACTATTGTATTTGCAGCTCGATATATATGTGATCACTGATTGAATGAAGTCTCGTTTGATCCCCTATGTGGCTAATTATGTTAGACTCTTGGGACACCTTTGCCAGAAGGAATTAGGCTTCAATTGCAGGCTGAGATATATATATGCCACATATTTTACATTTGATTTTCATAGGCGGCGATGGACCTTGTGAAGTACATTAGTATCTACTTGCATTTACACCCCAATTGCAGTAATTAGGGTACTGGTGGTTGGACACATGATAATCACTTTGTTAATGCAATCAGAAGTAACATCTGAGCACTTTTGTATATTCACAGGAACTTGAGGCCAAGAGGAAAGAGAGGGCTCAGGTTGCATATGAGAGGAAGAAGCAGCTGAACAAGCTGAAGGTCAAGGCTGAAGCAGCCGCAGAAGAGAAGTTAGGTTCTCAGTTGGATATCATTGCCGCTGTTAAGTACTAGATTTGTCTTGGGAACAATTAGTTGCGAAAAAATGTTTGTCAAATTTTTGGCACATCAATTTTATCTTGAATCTGTTCTCAAGAAAAAGGAGTTTTCTTTAATGGTTTGATGTTTGGCAGGATAATTGTCATAAAATTTGGTGAGTTTAGTGATGTTTTCTGATGATACAAATGAAACATGGTCTATATGATGAATGTTGAGTATAATTTTGCAATATTTCATGATATAATCCTCATATCCTGTGGAAACTGGATGTATTTTTTTCAAAGCAAATTGCCAAATGCAGGTGGTTTAGGATGTAGTCAGCTGTTTGAGTCTGGCAATTAGTTGCCTCTGTATTGGATTATGCTCTCTCAATCATGTGGCGTTTGATAAGTTGATTGTTGTAATTTATAGTTATAGAGAAGAAATGAATATATATGTTATGTTAAAACTAAAATACCGACAGAATCGGAGAATCCTTCACTGTAACAATTTATAATTATAAATTTCTGTGTTTCGACGTCTTCTTTACAAGAGTGAGGAAAAAAACCAACAAGAAACTTCTCGCTTTTGATGTTCCGCTAACTAATTTTCTTTTCCTTTGTGTTAAATTTTTTGTTTTGTTTTGAGCGTGTTTCTTTAATTGTGACAAACAAGAATTTGCTTTCATTTATGTGTGTATATGCCGTTCTGAAAGTTAACGCCTTGTGAAGGACTTGATGCTAAAAAACATACTGGTTAAAACTCAGCGGGTTGGTTGGTTGTATAATCAAACTTAATGACAAAATGTTGGTAAAGAATTGGCTATCTGCTATCATATAGGAGGGTTGATGCTATGCAAAATGAAAAACCTACGAGCTTTCATGTGCTTCAGCAGTACAGCATATGACCAAGACTATGGAGCATGTGAAGTACAGTATCATCTCATTTTTATATGTACATTGTGCCTTAGGTTTTAGCACTGTTATTTTGTTTGTTATCCAAGAATGCACTTGCATTTTGGATCCCTTTTGCAGTAAATCGGTATACTAGATTACTAGTCTTCACACACTTTATAATAAGTTAATAACTTAGTTACTCCAATCAGAAGGAAAACAAGTTGAAGGTCAAGTCTGAGGAAGCTGCAGTGGCAAAGTTACGTTCTTAATTGGATGTCATTGATGCTGTCAAGTACTAGATTTGTGTCGCGAACAGTTGGATCTTTTCTTCAAGGAAAAAAGGACTTTTCTTTAATGATCTGATATTCGGCAAGATAACTGTCATAAATTTGGTGCGAACTAAGATGTGTTCTGAGGGTACAAGTGTTGTAAATTTATGAGGAATCCCAAGTATAATTCTGCAGTCTGTTGGGATAAAACTCTCATATTATCTGAAAATTGGAATCCTTTATTCTTAAAGCAAATGCAGGTTCCCCAACAATCAAATCGGCCAACTAAAAGCATGTATAACTACTGTATAGTTATTCTGTCATATATGCATTTATCAACTACTAGAACCAATAAGAACTATAATAAAAAGACAAACAAATAAGATGATATTCAAACTCTATTTGCAGTAGGAAAATATATATCTTATACATATCTTGATAATAGGAGAATCAAATTGTTCAAAGTCATAACTCTAAAAATCAGAAAATTTATGCATACAATAAGATGTCTAACTCAAACAGCGGAACTATTCTGATCAATCCAAACTGGTGGTGGAATCATCCTGCTCATCTCAAATATCTCCTTGACATTTTTATCACTTAATGTGAATATACCCATATCATGACCTCCATACAGATCGTGCTCGTGAATGTTAATGTGATCCCAGTTATCGTCCGTGAAATAAATAGAATTTCCTTGACATTCTTGAATATCAAGAGCTGAGAAGGACATTGACTCATTAACACCCAAGAACAAGACCTGATCTTCTAACGAATCCATTTCCACCCACTTTTTCAACCCGAAATCAAGCTTGAAGACATAGAAGTTCTTGGTCTTGTAGGGAAAAACCAAGTGAGAATATTCTTCATCATCCAGCAGAGCTCCTTCATCCACAACTTCTCCATTCTCTCTAACAAATTCTCCAGTGATCCTTAGAACAAGAAGCAGACTGCCTTGCGATTCAACTAAATAAAATCTACCAGTATAAAGATCTCTAAATTCTTCTCCAAATTCCCACACGTGATCTATATACGAAGTCTCAATCCTCATCTTCTTGTCAATCGAACCTCCATCCCCACAAGACCTTAAATCCCAAACATCAACAAAACCACTATTCAACATGGCAAAGATTAATTCTTGATTGCTTACTACATCAGCATACTTGTTTCCACGCGAAGATTTAAGTTCAATCCACTTGTTTCCATCATCACGAACACCATCCATAGACAACAACCCAATATTATAATCACACACCCCATACAGAAAAACAACTCCAAATTTATGACCAGACAGGACAGGACTCGAAGTGAGAACAGATTTTATAATCCAACTCATCTCGAAACCCGAAGGATACTTATGAGAAGGAACAACAATCTTTCTTGAACTCATACGTAAAGGGTTGAACAGAGACAAAGATTCACAACTCTGATCATTACCATGATGTAAAATCAGCCAACCTTTTGAAGAACCAACACAACGACTATTAATCTCATTATCATTGTCCCACATGTTTGTATGACTTATCTTGGAACCAGAAGGAGTGTACAAGCTACACTGTTTGTTGTAATCATCATGTACAGGCAGGACCAGAAGTGGTGTGTTCTGTGACATTGTAATAGACAGAGACACGCTTAGCTTCAGTTTTTATGTGTAAACATGAATATGGGATAGTATGCGCGTACGTGAATATATATAGTGTTAAAAGTCTTGCGAATCCTAATAAGATTTGGAAAGTGAATCATCATAAACATAAAATCCCAAGGTATGGAACCCAAAAAGAGGCTAGCCCAACTTAAATATAAAGTGAATCTTCGTTTTGTTCCGGACTGTAATCTCTAATGAAAAATATAACTTGATGAGCAAAAGCTCCTGTCATGATGAATCCTGCGATTATTTCCTTGTTTAATAAGTAAATACTAAATACATAGGATTATCTTGTTTAAGAATACTACATTGGATTTTCTAATTCGAATTTTCAAATCATTGTAAAATTTGAAAGTTTAATTTGATTATTATCAGGATAAACATGTCTTCTTGTTAATTACTTCTTTTTTTAAAAATAGTTGTCAACTGATTTTTCACATGTATTATAAAGAGTTTTGATATATTAAATAATTAAAATTATTATTTTTATAAATTAAAATTATTATTTATAAAAATAAAGTTTTAATAATAATTTTAGTTACTATCAAATCTCGTGCTAAAAATTCTTTAATTATTTTTAGAAATAGAGGGAGTATGAAAAGAGAAAAAATAAGGTTGAATTGGTTTTAATGGTAGTCACCAAATTATTGCGAATTCTAATTAGATTTGGAAAGTGAATCAATCTTGTTCTAATTCAATCTTGTATAGGAAAGTATGCACTTTACTTTTATAAAACATTGTAAAATTTGAAACCTTAATATGAGTATTACTAGGATAAATATACATGAAGGTACTTGTTAATTACTTCTATATTTTTAATTAGTTGTCATTTGATCTTTACATATATTATAAAGAATTTTAATCATATAGTTAAAATTATTATTTCTATATTTTTTTATAAATTATATATTAATTAAAAAAAATTATTGTATAAAAATAAAATTTTAAAAATAATGATTTTAAAGTACGTGATGAAATCTCTTTAAAAAAACCAAACTTTAATTAATTTTAGAATTTGAGGAGATATAAAAAAAGGAAAAATAAGGTTGAATTGATTTTAATGGTAGTCACCATGTTATTGCGAATTTTAATTAGATTTGGAAAGTGAACCAATCATCGTTATTATCTCCTTGTTTAACCCAGAATAAAAAGGATGTTCTAATTCGATCTTGTATAGGAAAGTATGAACTTTACTTTACTTTTATAAAACATTGTAAAATTTGAAACCTTAATATGAGTATAATTAGGATAAATATACATGAAGATACTGGTTAATTACTTCTATATTTTTAATTGGTTGTCATTCGATCTTTACATATATTATAAAGAACTAGATTTCAAATCCGTGCGATATTTGTTTATTAATTTAATTATTTATTTTAAAATTATTAACATTTATATTATTTAAAAATATTTAATAGATTAATATACTATAATTATAACGTTTTTTAACATGTTTAAATTATATATTCATATATTAATTGGATTAAATATAAATAAGAAATTATAAAATATTTAAAATATATTTTTGCAATAATTAAAAATCTATTAAAAGAATAATGAAAATTATAAAAATATCAAACATAAAAAAATTATAAAATATTTAAAATAAATTTATGCATAGCATGAACAATTAGACATAATATTAAAGTATTTAAAAAATATTTTATATTTTAATATTTAAACCGCACTTAAGGGTTACAGACTTAGAGCTGGATTACAATCACAATATATTAAAATAATTACTTATATTATTAATTTTAAATATATATAAAAATATGTAGAGTTCACATATCATCAAACATGTATTAATAATTTTAAATATTAAAAAATGTGTACGGGTTATAAGATTTTAAATTTATTTGAAAAAATGTATATTTGTGTAATAATTTAAAAATTGAATTAAAAAACAAAACAACTCAAAATTCAAATTTAATATGAGGTAATTTTTTTAACGATATGTTTTATTAATAAAAATTACTCCATTAGTTTCCAATGTCACCTTAACATGTAATTTAAAGTGCATTTAAAATTAAATCCTTAACCTATATTTATGTTATTTTTCAAAATAAAGGTATAATAGTTATATATTTATTAAAAAAAATAATTTTTCTATACATCTTAAATTTACTTAAATAAATACTAATTTAAAATTCTTATTACATATTTTAAATAATTTCAAATAATAATTAAGGTTTTTAAATTTACTCAAGCTAGAAGCTATTCTCGTCATGTCCTATCAAAAACAAATCTGATTGTATTCATTCCAATGGCGAAATAGTAAACACTTCCTTCATCTCATCAATATGGGAGTTAATTAAAACATGAAATTTCAATACAAATCAAACTGTAAATACAGAATCAAAATTTAATACCGAGTCGTTGAGTTTGTCAATACACTTCCTCATTATCAAATATCAAGTGTCAACCTCTGCCTCTCTACGCATATTTTCTCGACTTTTGCAATACTCACATATTTTTGTTATATTTTTCTTCCTGTTTACGTATATGATATTTCAAATCATAAATTTTTATTAATATTTTTAAAATTAACAACAGAAATATTATATTTTAATATATAATTAATGAGATAATACTAAGATGACTGCATAATATATATTTTTGTAGTGGAGAGGGTTCGAACCGTTGACCTTTGTTAGTATTTGAATAAGACCCCTCTTACTCTTATTATTTTGCACGAGTGAGATTAATAAATTATATATTAATTATTTTATATGATTTAAATATGTAATTTAAAATTTTGTATTATGTTGGCTATGATAATATAATATATAATAAAAATTATTTATAGATAAAATAATAATATTATTTTAATATTCATGAGATTTAATTAATAAGTTTTAATATTCACGAGATTTAATTAATAAATTATAATTTCAAGTAGAAGTGAAGTGAGATATGTTATTAGATTGTTGTACAAAAAATTATAATTATATCATAATTGCATAAAAAAATTCTTATAAAAAGAAAATTTACTGATGATAAAAACAGTTTGTATAAAAAGAGAACTTACCGAACGGACGACCAACTGACAATTTTTTTTATTTTTCTTTAAATTTAATTAGAAATTTTTATTAATAAAAATAGTTACAAATATATTAGAAATATTTTAATTAAAATTTAAATAAAAGAATATATTTTAATGTAGTAAAATATAATATAATTTTAATATTCAAAAATTTTAATTATAAAATTTTAATTTTAAATAAATTAAAGTGTTTGAGCGATGATAAAAATTGAAACATGTTAGTAGATTATAAGTACAACTATATATTCTAATTAAAAGAGAAGTTTTTTTAAATAATATAATATAAAAGTATAAATAATATAGTTATAACATAGTGATAAAATTTAATTAATGTTAATAAAATAATATTATTATTTTAATATTCATAGAATATAATTTAAATATAATATAATATTATTCTATCCGTGATGAGTTGTATGAAAGTAGGACTATCGGGGGTTAGAGTTGTATATAGAGTGGTGATGTCGGTCTTCTAATTTGAACATAAAGGTATTGATGAGAACAAGTTGTTCTAGTTTGAACAAAATTCTTGAGTAGAGCTTGTGTTTTGATAAATAATTTGTGTTATGCGATTAAAATAGAGAAATAGATGAAAATTAAAAAAAATGCATATTGTTTATCATAAACTTTAATGATATATTAAATAAAAAATATAGGATAAATTTTAATGATATATTAAATAAAAATTATAGGATAAGTAAGATTCGTAAAAAAAAAGAATATAATTTAAATATAATATAATATTATCCTATCTTATTATGTTATCTTGTATAAAAAAAGGACTACTGGAATTAAAATTGTATGTATGATTATATTCTTTTTAAAATTATATTTTATTAAAATTCAATGGTTAAAATTATTTCTATGGTTCACATAAAATTGAACAGTTAAGATCTTTTTTATGATTCACCGAGTACCATACCGACGACCAAAACTTTTAATTTTTCAGTTATAATAATATAGTATAGATAGTATAGATAGGATATAATTTTGATCATATAGTAATTATTTCTATTTTTTTATAAATTATATATTAATTAAATATTTTTATGTATAAAAATAAAATTTTAAAAATAATCATTTTATGTACGTGATGAAATCTCGTTAAAAAAACAAACTTTAATTGTTTTTATAATTCGAGGAGATATGAAAAGAGGAAAAATAAGGTTGAATCAGTATTATTAGTAGTCACCAAGTTATTGAAGGCGGTCAATATGAAGTTACTTACCAAGTTACCATCAATCCTTTGTCAAAAAAAAAAATGCTTACAATCAATCAATGTTTTAATTGTCAAGATTACTATCAATCAACTAAGAAAGTATTTTTTTGGAATATTATGTAAATTTTTCAATACCCTTCCCATCCTAAATTAATTATTCTATTTAATTTGTAATAATTAAATATTAATTGAAAATTATTAAAAATATATTTATTTATTTTAAAAAATCTGTAGTTATCATTTATCATGGAGTATGGACCTTGTGATTTGTGAAGTATATTATCATTTATCATCTCATTTTTCGTTTGTAAATTGTGCATTTGATTTGAGCACTTAGTTATCTGTCTTGGAATGAACTTGTATGTTGCACCCCCACTTAGTTTTTGAACACAGAGTGGTTATGCCAAATCAAGTTGATACAACAGAGGTTGAGAGGGCCCAGGTTGTATACAAAAGAAAAAAGAAAGAAGCAGCTAAACAAGGTGATCAAGGTCAAGGCTGAGGCAGCTGCAGAGGCGGAGTTGGGTTCTCAGTTGGATATCTTACCGACATTAAGTACTAAATTTTTCGTGCAAACATTCACCGGTAAAAAAAATGTTTGTTAAATATATGGCACATCAATGCATTCTGCTCGGATAAAATTCTCATATCCTTTGAAAATTGGATCCTCTGTTCTCAAAGCAAATGCAGGTGTCCCTTCTATCATTGTAGTTAAGAAAATGCTGTCAGCCTGTCAGCAACTTAACATATCACAGTAGCTATGTTCAATTTTCATGTATTTAATGTGTGGTGTGTTCGTGTGTGACACGTTGACTGCTGTAATCTATAGTTGTATATGGGTCATAGGCAATGCTACATGTCGAAAAACCAAACAGTGATGTTATGTCAAGAGTTACTGGAGTATACATGGGCGAAAACATATGAATTTGTAAGCAAAATTGGAAAAAAACATTAATGCTGCAGTAGAACAGTAGCAGAATTATTCACTGATTTAGCTTGTAAAGTACTATATTTGAATGTTCTCTGTTACCCCTGTAACTGGTTTAAGCTTACTAATTCTTTTTCAGTTTTTTGTTTCGAGTTTGTTTCTTTCATTTTGCTGATAGAAACAAGAATTTGTTACCTCTACTGGTGAAGTTTGTTAAATATTTATTTGTATTAATTACGCCATTTTAGAACTTAACGTCCTGTCAATTACATGATGTTATAAAGGCATACTGATCAAACTTCAGAACTGTGTAATCAAATGCAATGACAAAATGATGGTGTCAGAACTCGCCATCCTGAATGTTACCATGAAAAAATAGGAGTGTTCAACGCTAAAATGATGGTAAAGAATTTACTATCAAGAATATTACCATGAAAATGGAGGAGGGTTGATGCTAAAGTACTATAAATTGATTTTTTCTTCTTAGGTCCAAACTCGTATTCCATAAGGTACAATACATAATACAAATGTGCAATGTTTTGTAAATCTTTCGGGATTAAGCACTTACCTCGTGTTTCAAATGCTTATAAACGAGCACGAATTGTGCATACATAACTCGCGCATTACTCGTTTGTATCATGATTATTACATCAGAAGTTCAGAACCATGCATAACCTTTTTCTTTATCACGCATTGCTTAGTTTTTTATGCACCATGTCAATATCTATTTTTTGTTTTTTAGTTTGCACTCGTCTCTATTTCAGACATTTTTCAATACTAGAGAGGAGAGGAGGTACCTTAGCTACGACCTTCGGGACCATAGTGCATTAGTGGTTCAAAACTCAAGTTGGGCTTCCCAGGCATAAAAGTGAAAATAAAAGAAGGCACTTGCCTGTATATTTTGAGTTCAATTATTCTTGAGTTGCTGCATGCTATGTTATATACGAAAAGCCAGTGTACTTTTTATGCAGAACATGGATCAATAAATTGTAAAAAGTTCATTTCTTGCTCTTGAAACTGAACTTCAGCAGAGTGGAGGTGGTTGTTCTTGAAACACTATCTCCCTTTTTTCCTTTTTGTACAATTCTTACTACTATCACCCAACAGCATAAAACAATCATCATTGTCTTTGATTATTACCTCTGTCTCTACTTCCACGCCTTCATCATAACTCATATATATGTGTATGTGAATATATGTAATTCTTTCTTTTTTAATGATTCATCATATGCAAATGTATACACTTGCTTTACTCAACCTCTCTAATCATACATTAAAAAGCACACACCCATTTGTCAAAGACCATTTTTGGGCAATCCTGTTCTTCAAATTTTTGTTCTTTATTAAAGCAAGTAAAGCTAAGAGCTTTTTTTCTACTTAGCCCTTGAATGAGTTTGGAGGGCTTCTCCAGTATCTAAATTCTTAAGTCACATTTCTTGGTTCGCTCCTTCATGGACCTGCACTCTCTAATCTGGTTTGGAATTTTACTTTTCTTTGGTTGTTACAAATATGCTTTATGTGATCAAAATGGTGAGTATTTCCCACTTGTTTCAACTCTTTAGTAGACTTGCAAGAACTAGTGACTGTGATTCATATTTTTGATGGACTTTGGATTCAATTATACTATATCAATATTATTTATTGTGGTTATTGCTTCTAGAATTTTTGTTAGTCTTTTGCTCGGATATTATTATTTCCACTACTGAATTTTTTGTTAGTAATAGTCCACAATTTGATTCTATAAGAATAGATGGTTATAAAGAAATGATTTTGGACAAGTTTTTGCTTATATAGTGCTGATGGATCAGGTTTCTTGAGTTTATCTTGTGGAGGAACTGTGAATTTTGTCGATTCTTCCAACATTACTTGGACACCAGATAGTACTTATGTGACTACTGGCACAACAAGCACTGTTAATTTCTCTGAGGGTAACTCCTCATCAATTATCCCAATTCGTTTTTTCCCTGAATCCAAAGGTCGAAAGTGCTACTGGCTACCGATAAAGAATGTGTCATCACTTGTTCTTGTTCGAACCAAGTTTGTGTACAAAAACTATGATGGACTTGCAAAAGCCCCTACATTTTCTGTCTCTCTTGGAACAGCTATTGCTACCACTATAAACCTTGCCAATACTGATCCATGGACAGAAGAATTTATATGGCCAGCAAACAAAGACTACCTCTCTCTGTGTTTGAACTCAATCCCAGATGGTGGATTTCCTCTTATTTCATCAGTAGAAGTCCGGCCGCTTCCTGAAGGAGCTTACACAAGTGGCTTGCAAGATTCGCCTAATAAATCACTTAGGAAGTGCTATCGCATCAACTGTGGTTATACAAATGGATCTCTGCGGTATGAAACTTTCACTTCGCATATCTTTGTATGTCAAGTACTCAATTCTACAATATAGTGGCACAAGAGTTTAGTTTTTTGATTGATTATAGGTACCCTTTGGATCAGTATGATCGTATATGGGATGCTGATCAAGATTATACTCCCTTTCACTTATCAACTAGCTTTGATATTCAAAGCACCTTCAACTTGTCAAGTAACAATCAAAGTCTTCCCTTATCTGTTCTTCAAACTGCAAGAGTCTTGACAAGAAGAGAGGATTTGACATATAATTTTCCTCTTATTAGCATACTAGGAGATTATAGTATAGTTCTCTATTTTGCTGGCATTCTTCCCGTGTCTCCTACATTTGATGTGATAATTGACGGAGGTCTTTTACAGTCAAACTATACAGTGAAGAGTGGGGAAGTCAGTAACTTAACTTTTACAATGTATGGGATCAATAATATGAACATCACATTAAAAAGTACAAGTTTCTACCCTCTACTTAGTGCAATTGAGGTGTTCGAGATAGTATACATTCCTGCAGCGTCTTCTTCAACAACAGGTTCTGTTACCTTTTTCATGTAATGCAAAGTTTTATGTCTTCCAGATAAAATCCTACATCCGAGGACTATATCTATGTACAATTTCCCTTTTCAGTTTCTGCACTGCAGGTTATTCAAAAATCGACTGGTTTAGATCTGGGATGGGAAGATGATCCCTGCTATCCAATGCCATGGGATCATATTGGCTGCACAGGCAGTTTAGTTACTTCACTGTATGAAGTTTTAGTATTGTTCATATAAATTTTTCATGAAAATTAATTATCTTATTTTAATGGTTTGTATCTTTGTTTTCCAAACTTCCACTCAGGGATCTCTCTGATATCACCTTGAAATCAATCGGCCCTAGATTTGGTGATCTACTTGATCTTCAAACACTGTAAGATCTTTAATTTCCAAGTGCAGCGTGCTGTTTAACGCTCTTGTAAGGTTCATCTTCCGATTTTATATATAATGTTTTTTCATGCCATACTGACAGAGATTTGCATAACACATCACTTGCTGGAGCTATACAAAACCTGGGTAGCCTGCAACAACTTGAAAAATTGTAATGCTTCCAAGTTTACATTCCAACAATATAGTTCTTTATGTTTCATTCCTGAAGTACTAAATGGAGTAACTTCTGCAGGAATTTGAGTTTCAATCAGCTGAAATCTTTTGGTTCAGAGCTGGAAGACTTGGTTAATCTTCAAGTATTGTAAGTTTAAGGATATAACTCTATTTGATTTGTCAGCAACCTATCCTTCATAAAAGTCCTTTTTTTTTCCCGTCTAAACTAACCCCTCACATGTCTGTAATACTGAATCATTATATTGTTATATGAAGGGACTTGCGAAATAATAGTTTAGATAGTACAGTTCCCGACAGCTTGGGACAGTTAAAGAACCTTCACCTACTGTAAGTACAAAAGCGCAAAACATATGTTTTTGTGCATTTATTAGTTAGTTAAAAACTCAACAGAAACTCACCTGTTGTGTATAATGCTAACCTTCAATTGTTAATTTGCAGAAATTTGGAGAATAACAAACTGCAAGGCACCCTTCCTCAATCTTTGAACAGCCAAAGTTTGGATATTAGGTATGCAATTGACATTGTTATGGCTTTTTAAAAAGAAATGAGTGTATCTGACTGATCATTTCTGTGCAGAACATCAGGAAATTTATGTGTTTCTTTTTCCATGTCCATGTGCAATGATGCTGATGTGTCAAGAAATTCTTCAATTGAAGCGCCTCAAGTTACAGTCTTTACAATGCCGAAGAAGCATAGTGGCCACATCCATATATCAGTAATACTTGCAGCAGTCGGAGGAGTTATATTTGCACTAGTCATTGTTTCTATTGTAGTATTCTTGTATGTGAGGAAAAAGGACAAGGGAGTTGCCTATAAAGAAAGTATGAATTTATCTGCATCACTTTGTCAAGTTCTCTTATTCCTTTATTTTGCTGATAATTGATTTATATAAATTTGACCAGGTGTGGATATGCCGGACTGCATGGCAGCAAAATCGTATTCCTACAATGAAATTAAAACAGCTACAAAGAATTTTAAGGAAGTTATAGGCAGAGGTAGTTTTGGATCTGTTTTTGTTGGGAAATTTCCCAATGGAAAGCAAGTAGCCGTGAAAGTGCGATATGATAATAGTCAACTTGGGGCTGATGCATTTATCAATGAGGTGCATACACAAACATCTTATTTAGAACCAAACAGTTCTTCTTCATATGATCGTATGATAATGATGTTTTTAAAAATTACTTGCTGGAATGTGGTTTATGAGAATATTGAGCTAGTACTTGTAAAGAGGTAAACTTGCCAGCTATATACAAACTATTCTGGTATACGAATATGGATAAAAGGTTGGAATAACTACAATTCTGGGAAAGTGCTAATAAATAAATAAATTCGATTTTTTTATCTATAAACATCTGATATTCTGATTCACCATGAAAAAGAGTTTCTCATACATATGCTGACAATGATTTTGTTAAATGGCTAATAGGTGTGTCTTCTATCACAAATTCGCCATCAGAATCTTGTATCCCTGGAAGGATTTTGTCATGAATCAAAGCAGCAAATACTTGTTTACGAGTACTTACCTGGTGGATCATTGGCTGATAACCTTTATGGTATACTAGCAGTTTCTTCGCAATTGTTTTAGTTTATGATTATTTTGCTAAGTTGTACATAATAAATATAATCTATTGTTTTCTTTAAGAGATTATAACAAGTACTCTTTTCAGGAGCTAAAAGTAAAAGATTAACATTAGGCTGGGGAAGGAGATTGAAGATTGCTGTTGATGCTGCCAAAGGTACACAAAGATGTTTCTACTGGTCATCTCAACATCTTAGATAAGTAAAAGATATATATGGAAAGAAAAGAAGGATAGTAGCATTGAACTCCAAAATTTGTTAATTTTGATATGAGTTTATGTGCACTGTTAATCAGAATTGCATCACTCTTCTGCAAGTTTATCTTAATAATCATTCTTCTGCAACTTTATGTCGGTGCATCTTCTTTGGTTTATATTATTTGCAACACCAAAACTGAATTGTGCCTCATTTTTGAAAGCGTTGGACTACTTGCACAATGGTAGTGAGCCACGAATTATACACCGTGATGTAAAGTCCAGTAATATACTATTGGACAAGGAAATGAATGCTAAAGTCTGCGACTTTGGCCTATCAAAACAAGTAACTCAAGCAGATGCAACTCATGTCACCACTGTTGTCAAGGGAACTGCTGGATATCTTGATCCCGAGTAAGGTTTTAAAACATTATCTAGTGAATTAATCATTTTGACGGAACCCCCATCGTCTTCATCTCTGTTATTTCTATGCAGATACTATGCTACACAACAACTAACCGAGAAGAGTGACATCTTCAGTTTTGGGGTTGTTCTTCTGGAGCTTATTTGTGGCCGTGAGCCACTGAGTCGTGCTGGAGCTCCTGATTCTTTCAATTTAGTTTTATGGGTAATTCACAGTTCTTTTTCTTCCCTTGATGGTTATACTTTGCTCCAAACATTTTTCCAAGATTTATTCCACTTGTTGAAACTTTAAACTGCAGGCTAAACCATACCTGCAAGCTGGTGCATTTGAGATTGTGGATGAGCAACTGAAGGGTACTTTTGCAGAGGAGAGCATGCACAAGGCGGCTGCAATTGCTGCAAGGTCGGTGGAGAGGGATGCAGCACAGAGGCCAAATATTGCAGAGGTATTGGCAGAGCTAAAAGAAGCCTACAGCATTCAACTTTCTTATCTTTCTACAGCTGGAACTGTAAGCTGATGCAATGTGTAAGAGTATAGTATTTAGCATTACTTTTATTCAAATCAAGTACAGTATTGGGTAATATGGTTAGCCGGTGTCTTTTATTGCAAAGAGTATCTGGTTATTTAGACCAATCTCAAACTTATTAAATTTTTATGAATATGGTAATGTATATGTAACTTCCCTTTTCTATTGCAGTAAATTTTATTCAAACACTGATTTTTCTGATATCCTTCCTTTTGCTTGTCACACAAGTGAAATTGCAGCTTAAATATAAACTATAAAAACTTTATTTTTCTCAAAATAGACAAACTGGATTGTTTTGATGGAATTCTGGATATTTCAATGAATCAAATCACAAAGTTTGAATATGACGTTTGAATATTTCACTGAATCACAAAGGATGGATATTTCAAGAACACTCTGAGAATTTGGATTGTAAAAGGAGTAAAGTTACTATTATAAAATGGTAATATAAATTAGCTATACATTGTTATATGTTGGTTTCTGAAACAAATATCTACCTATAAAACCCAAGCAGCAAGCAGGCCATAGGGAAAAATGATGTGGTAATAACTATGCAAAATAATAGATAATTCATCCCTCTACAGGTATCAAGTGTTTGGCAGGATCCATTTTATGCATTATCCGGTACTCGTGAAAATGTACAAGATCTTGAAGAAAATTAGCTGGAGTAGCGCTGCCGGAGATACAAGAACAACGCTGTTAAAGCTGCTACAGCATATGGGACTAGAGTCCATATACCCTGCATGATTTAAAATTTAGATTAATGTATAGTTTATAATCCATCAGTCACAGCCGTGGATTCAACAGAGAAATTTTTACCACTACGGTTGCAACTGTTGCAATAGCAAAAGCTGGACGCTCTCGCAATAAGAATCCAATTCCCAACTGAGCTCAAAAGAAAGAAGAACATTAAAACATATTATGGCGATGATAATATCACCAAGTACATTGGTAAAATTCATCAAGGCGAAGGTTTCCCAGGTAATGTAATCACCTGGAGCGGAAGAGTAATCAACCCACCACAGCAGACACCAGCAAAGAAGAACTCTGGAGATATGCCCTGCAAGAAAAGTAGAGCAATTTTTCCAAAATATTAAGACACTTGGCATTTTGTATTTCTTTAACTGACTTGTGTGTGACTGGATTAAAAGTCCTGGAATCTAACAACAGGAAACAATAGACTTTTACAGATGTCAAACAAGTATAAGAGGGAAATACCAGTGCCCCTGCTAGGAAAGATGTTGGATTTCTCACTCCAAGGGAAAAGCGTTCAACTACATATCCAATGCAAAAAATTGTCAATAAAAAGGAACAGGATTAAAGACAAATAAGATAATATTTATTACACTGAAGAAAGAAAAGACATGAAGAAATTAAGTAGCATACATCTGTCAATACATATATATATATCTTCCCCACTCCTAACATTCCTAGGTTCGGAAAAGAATCGACACCCCTGTAAAACTAAATATTAAC